>JAODAL010007267.1:0-126678 GCA_025379985.1 Phyllomedusa bahiana
ATGACTCTTGGGAGGTTTGGGAAAAAAATGAAACCCAAAAATCTAAAAATAGATGTGACCTCACTCGGTTAAATAGCTCATAAACTTATTTTTTAATAGTCATTCACCAACTTTTTAAAGACATAATTTCTTCAAGCCTCTGCTTGTTGTATATGCTTTGAAGATTACCCTTTTAACCAAGGGTTGCCAACTTGTATCTGTAATTCTGCATTGATGTTATAATTAAAAGTTAAAGTTATCAGCTAAAATTGAAGTCAATTTAAAACTGTTTTGTTCTCTTAAGATATAATTCAACAGTTACATAAATTACAATATCCTGATCTTTTTGCTCTTGAAATTCCCTTATACCTACCTGTTTTTTAACACAGTCAATTTCACTGTGAAGTTTCTTGACCATGACATTCAGTTCTTGTATCTCAGTCTTGCTATTCCGTAGGCTATCCACATGTTGTCCAGCTGTATCCTTCAGCTGTTGATACTATTAAACCAAAAATAATTTATATTAATTCGGCTTTGCATACAATTTGAAAATTAATTATTCAGTTTAATATTTTAAATACTGATAATTTTAATCCAGAAGATGCCTTACTTGTCTAGCATAGGTAGCCTCAGCTTCAGCTTTACTTTTCTCTGCAATATCCTCATACTGAGATTTCACTTCTGCAATAAGTCCATCCAAATCCAAATTACGGTTGTTGTCCATAGTCAAGAGGATATTTGTATAAGAAATTTGTTCTTGCATTTCAGTAAGTTCCTTAAAACCAAATGAAATCCTCAATGTTAGTCACTCAAAATAATCACCATCTTAAAGGGGTTCTACGGGATTATCTTTTAATTTGTTATAGAGCTCACAACTTAATTATATTGAACTTTGTAACTGATACTCATTAAAAATAATTTACCTGTTCTGCTTTGCAAAACTAGGCAGAGAGCCCTTTACTCCCCTACTTCCTACTTCCAGCAAACCATGTGCTGTCCATTGATCACATGGCTTTGCTTCTGAGTCCATGGTCATCACAGTGCGTTTACTTTGAAGCCAGGCTCAGCTCAGAAACACTCCTCTGTAGTGGGTGTGACCTGAGCTGAGAAGAGCTAGCTGCATACACTGACTCTTCAGTCACTATGGAAACAGAGTTGCTGACAGGAATGTAACCATTCAGTACAGAGCTGTGGGGGAGGGTGTTATACACATACAGTGAAACTATGTGTACATAGTGAATCATCACTGCTGGAGTCTAGCTGCCATCATTACTGTGCACTGTCTTTACCTCTTGTGATAGGAGGAGATGGTCAGAAGACTTGCATTGTTTGATTGGCTAAATGTGCATTAGAACTTCTGAGATGATCCAGCAGCAGGCAGAAAAAAGTCTGCCTAATGATCTTTATATAGTAGTAGTGCCAGAGTAAAGCATCATGAGGCACAACCCTGACATCATTGTGTGCAGAGAGGATGATACATCCCCTACAGCAGGCATACAGTTTTCCCATGATCAAAAATTGATTGCCATGGGAGATGTCATGTCACCCACCTTTCTTGGATGCTAGATATGCTATCCATGTTACAAACTGATTAGTGACTGTCCTACACACAGCCTGCTGCAGGGAATCAGGGAATGAATGGGAGCAGAGATGCAGGTGCATGAGGCTTACATGTCTGAGAATGATCATGAACAGTACTAGGAGGACTAGGGGGGTGTTGCAGAGAAGTCCTAGATTGTAACTGCAAGGGATTCTGGGACTTGTAGGAAATAGCCGCAGGAGAACTACTGACACTCCCACAACGAGGAAAATTCACTGATCTTATCATAGATGAATAAAGAGGCAAAAGAGAATAAAAGAAACTCATGAAGGTAGTGGAATATCTTTACTTTTCAATATATATGAAAAATATATGTTTATAATGTTCTATGAAATCATTAAACTCCTGGATAACCCCTTTAAGTTAGTCCTAAAAATTACTATCATGTTACTTGAAAAATCTTAATTCGGCCAAATTTGATACGAGTGTGGAGATATTAACATCTAATTCGGTATTGATATGTTGACGTCTTCTCAATAATGTAATCTAAGGTTAAAAAAAAGCTGGAATGGCCTGGAGAATGGAAAAAATCTACTATAAGTCCAAAGATGCTCATACATTTTGGTTAATGTTTCTCAAACCCATAAACTTTGGTAAGAGAAGGGCAACCATCTAATATGTATGGAGGTTTCCCAACTTTCTACTGAAGGTTTTGGGAAAAAGAAGGATCAGGCAGTTGGATTTCAGCAAGTACAATCCTTTATGCTCATGGGATGTCAGAGATGTTGGGAAAAAGAAGGATCAGGCAGTTGGATTTCAACATACCTGATCCACAGCTATCATGTCAATCACTGCTATAGAAACAACCACATCCTGGCCAGGAAATGTGAGTTTTTAGTTGGTTGTAACTCTGTAAAACAGCATGGTGAGACAAACCCTTTAAAGCTCTGTTCATTAAAGTTATGGCTTTTGTCACGAAGTAAAATTGACGTGGGAAGTTTGTAAATTAAATAATAAACATTTTCACCATTCATAATTATTAAAAATTCTGGACCGTTTATGTCTTAGCTGCTCCTTTAGTGATCCATTGTTTACAGCTCGTCTCCAGGGGGATATGACCAGGGCTGAGTCACACATGCTCAGACATCACTTCTCCTCTCAGGCAGCTACTAAGTGTTCAAACCCCAGGTGCTGTCATTCTACTCCTGTCCTCTGTGTTCCTTAGTAATTAGTCAAACAGTGCAAATAAATTAAAAAAAGAAACCTCAATCAGGTATGTTCATTGATAAAGAGAAATAAAATCCACAGGTTTGGCCCCTGCAGGAATTTGAACCGAGGAACCTTGTGCCTGGAGGCAAAAGTTTTACCTCTGAGCAACACTGTAACTTTTTACATAAACAGACCTTTCTTTGACTAGAGAGAGGAGAGGCTTGGTGATGTCATCCTGCTGGGTCACATGATATGCAATTCAAACAAATCACACACAGTCCCTTCTGAGCACACAGAGCTGAAGAGCTGGATGCAGGAAGTATAATAAGAGATCGTGGCAAAACCCCTTTAACAAAGCCATGACCATTATAAGGGATTCATTGTGCAACATATTCTAATGAATTCCAAGAGATCCCATCAACTTCAGATGGGTTCCTTAGGGCTTCTGTGCAATTCCATTATTATAGGACATAGTGGCACTATTTTTTCATTAAACAGCAATGGAAATGCAATGGTCCCTAAAGGCAGTGTGACCAGCAACTAGCCCAATGTTTACTTGCTGTATACACATCATAGTTTCACTGTAATGCATTTTCAGTTCCATTAAAAAGGATTCTCATGATACTTTATAGGACAGATAAGAAAACAAGCTTAGCTAAAATGCATTGTGGCACTGATAAAACGTATCATTATACAACAAATGTATTTAAATTTTATTTATGATGGGCTTTAAACTAAGTATAGGATTAAATAAAAGATGCTTCCATATACCCTATCATTACTCTGCATCATAAAATGTGGCTATCACACAGCTGCTGTGAATGCCTCATCATAAAAGCTTTATTCTGCACCTATTGTAGGTCCAGTCACAATGTTGAGTGTGTGAGATTAAACACTTTTAACATGTGAAATCACTTTGATACCTGATCATAGAGGGTCCTCAGGAACTTGAGCTCATCCTCTAGGGCCTCATGTTTTGTCTGCAGATTAACTTTTTGTAAGTATAGCTCATCCACATCCTTGGAATTAAAAAAAAATAGTATTTAGTAAAATAAATGACATGTTATGTATCAGGGGTTATACTTATACAAAATACTGTGTCTTCAGAAAACAAAGATTAATAAACTATAGAGTCAACGGATTTATTAATATTTTAGCACTCAACACATAAAAGAGTTTTCTTTGATAGTGTTGATCGAATTCTAGAAAAGTTAAGTTCTATTAGAACTTCTCCAATTTTTAGAACTCGAACCGAACCTTTTACTGTACATTCGAGTAACGTTCTAATTGTAGTTCAACACGCCATTTTCAGTTTAGTTTTCAGCGGCTTTCTGCACTTTTGCCAGCCATCCAAACATCTTTCTGCACTTTTGTCGGCCATCCAATCAATTTCTGCACTTTTGGCAGCCATCCAATCAGTGAAGAGCACAGAGAAGTGTCAAAAACGTCATCTCTGAGGTGTAGGGCTCTCATTGGCTGCTAAAATCACATGACCATGTTATACATATTTCACTGTACTGCCTTGTGAACGTCATTTTCAGCTCACTCTCTGTACTGTGCAGACTGCTCTTAGTTAGTTAGATAGTATTTTCCTCTCCATAGACAGCAATAGTTAGGGAGTTTTTTTTTTTTGAACATTCAATTTTTATTAGATTTTTCCAATTGAACAGTGTTATGATTATACAAAAGCATATAACAACTTGCATAGATCAAAAAAGAAAAAATTAAATCAATAACCAAGTAACAAGCCATGTCATACAATAGTATAAAAACATTCGGCAGTAGATATAAAGGTCAAGATCGTAAATTAACTTGATGATATCTTACCAAGATTCATCTATCCTATCAGGATATTATGGAATGAGTTAAGAGGGGATCACAGAGAGCTCCAGTAAAATTAAATAAAAGAGTTTCCCAAGCTAGATTACAACGAATACTTAGAGGTAGACCAGTGCAACCACCTACTTCTTGCTTTAATAACTAAATGTGGTTGTATAACCAACGATGTTTCAGCATGATATTGCACATTGACTCTCCTAATCACTTCTGAAATAAGGAGAGGAGTGGTGGACTTCCAGTGGGTTGCTATTACTGACCTTGTGGCTATCAGTACATGGAAGAGCACTGTGTGGTAGGCATTGGGAATGTGGTGATATGAAAGATCAAGTATTGCCATCTCCAAGAGGAGGGAAAAAGGATTCGGGAAAAGTTCAGATAATAGCATTTAAACTTGTCTCCATAGTTTGGACACTAAGGGGCATTCCCACCACATATGGAGTAGCGAGCCTCGGGAGCCACAGAGTCTCCAACAATTGTAAGGATGTTTGGGAAATATGTGAGTCAGTCTACTTGGCGTCAGATACTAGCGCAGATGTATTTTCCTCATCATCTCTAGATGATTAGTGCATCTTGAGTGTTTCTGAGGTATACCCGAGGCTGCCATCCATTCCTCGTATGAAAAGGTTTTAGCAAGATCTATTTCCCACTAAGTGGCGTAGGCAGGTTTATGCGAAGAATCATTTTGTAATAAAGTGGCATATGTTAGGGACAAGCCTCGTTCATAACCTTTTTTTTGAAACAAGAAATTATGAAAATTAGTTTGTGATGGCGGTGTCTCTGGGAAATTCCACTTATGTAGAGTATGTCTTATTTGGAGATAAACATAAAATTGACTATGTGGTAAATCAAATTGTTCTCTAAGGGTCTCAATGGATTTTAGTACCTTCCCATCATAGAGAGCGCCAATGGTGGAGATCCCCTTGTTAAGCCATGAGAGGAGTGGGAGGTGAGGAGATTCAGCAGTTAGAATAGATATTGGTTGTGTATCTTTCAAGATGTGGACTAATTTAGGTTGAGTAACATATTTGCTCCAAACTTGAATTATCTGTGCCAGAGATGGGAGATCGGATTTCGGCAGACTGGACCCCCAAATTGCCGCCGTCAAGGAATTTCTCAGGGAGCCCAGGGTGAACGTTGAGTTTTCAAGATGAGACCAGTGGTGGGTTTCTGGGGCATTCCATAAGAGAGAGATGGGTTCTAAAACAGTGGCAATATTATATAACGATAAGTTAGGGACTGACAGACCCCCGTGTCGGAGAGGGGAGAAGAGGTGAAGTCTTTTGATTCTGGGCTTTTTATTATTCCATATGAAGTTGAAGAGAAGGGTCTGAAGCTTAGCCAGAGGAGCAGTAGGAAAAATAAAGGGTACGGTTCGGATTAAGTAGAGATATTTAGGGAGTAGAAGCATCTTGACCACATTTATCCTTGCCATCCATGAAAGCGGGAGATGTTGGAGTCGTTCAATTTCTTTTGAGATGTCTGAGATGGTGTTATTTAAATTAGTATTAATGGTTTTGGTGATTTCCGGAAAGATCTGAATCCCCAGATACGAGACTGAAGTGGTTGACCAGATAAAGTTGTATGAGGCCAATTGTGTTTGTGTTTGCGGAGGGCAGTGCATGGGTAAAACTGTAGATTTGGACATGTTTAGTTTATAGTAGGAGACGGAGGAGTATTGTGATAAGATGTCAAGTAAGGCCGGAACGGACGAGCTTGGATTTTGGCATACGATTAAAATGTCATCTGCATAAAGGCTAATCTTGTGTTCTGTTGCACCAACAGTTACTCCTTTAATTAGTTTCGAGTTGCGGATCTGAGCTGCTAAGGGCTCGACACAAAGGTCATAGATAAGTGGAGAAAGTGGGCACCCTTGCCTTGTACCGTTGGAGATGCCAAAGGATTTAGAGAGGAAACCCGATGAATAGACATTAGCTGATGGTGATGTGTATAATGACAAGATTGCTTTGAGAAAGTTGCCACTAAATCCGAATTTTAACAGCACTTCCTCCAAATATGTCCAGTTAATCCTATCAAACGCTTTTTCCCCATCGAGGGATAAAAGCATTGTAGGTGAACGTTATTTAGAAACAAAATGTAAAATATCGATGATTCGCCTTGTCCCGTCACTAGTTTGTCGGCCTTTAACGAATCCTACTTGATCTGGGTTTATTAGGTGGGGAAGTATGTTGTTAAGTCTATTGGCCAGTATTTTGGAAAAAATCTTAATATCATTATTGAGCAGGGACATGGGCCTGTAATTTGAAACAATATTCATGGGTTTACCTGGTTTAGGGATCGTGGCAATAGTAGCCGAGAGCAATTCCGGCCTTGGGGTACCTGATAGGATAATGGAGTTGAAAGTACTTTGCATGTGAGGTGTTAAGTGATCTGCAAATAGCTTATAGTACTCATTTGTGAAGCCGTCTGGGTCGGGCGATTTGTTTAATTTAGATCCCATAATCGTCCTTTTTATCTCCTCATCTGTAATAGGTTTGTTTAAAATATCCAGTTGTTCAGGGGTTATTGTGGGAATTGAGGCTTTATCTAAAAATTTCTTAATACTGTCTTTTGTTATCAACGGGGAAGAATTTTCATTTTTTAGGTTATATCGCGAACTATAATAGTCTGCAAATGAGTCTGAGATTTGTTGAGGGTCATAAATTTTGCCTTTAACGGGGCAGGACATGTATGCCGTCTTGGATCTAGCTTGCATTTTCTTTACCCTCCGAGCCAGAAGTTTTCCTGGGCGATCTCCCTGGAGGTAAAAGTTCCATTTCAGACGGGATAAGTGAAACTCATATCTCTGTAGGTTTATAATGCGCAGCCGATTTTTTAAGTCATTTAACTTTGTTTTCTGTATGGGATCAAGGGATACCTTGAGCTGTGCATCTATTAGTTTGATATTATCTAGTAAATTATTTAGTTCTTTTTCTCTTCTTCTCTTTTCCCGTGAGGCAATTCTGATGCACACTCCTCTAATGAATGCTTTTATGAGCACACCATAAGCCACCTGAGGGGAAGGCGCAAGAGGGGGAATTCGTTTCAAAAATTTCAAATCAGAGCTTTTTTAATCTCAGTAACTAACTTGGGAGATTTGAGCAAGTGATGGTTGAGGCGCCAGGGGGTGAAGTATGGGATAGTTGCTCTATTCTGAATGGTGAGAAAAACAGGGGCATGATCTGACCATGTGGCATACCCTATACTGGTGTCAGTCACATTTAGAAGAGTAGGTCTATCAACCAGGAAGTGATCCAGTCTGGAAAAAGTTTGGTTAGGGGGGGAGAAAAAGG
Source organism: Phyllomedusa bahiana (assembly GCA_025379985.1). Taxonomy (NCBI): domain Eukaryota; kingdom Metazoa; phylum Chordata; class Amphibia; order Anura; family Hylidae; genus Phyllomedusa; species Phyllomedusa bahiana. Next base: position 7,858 of record JAODAL010007267.1, read on the forward strand.
TGTAGTCTCGTTCGGAAGTGTGTGTGTATCTCCAGGGATCATGAAGATTTTCTTCTAAGAGCAATGATTGAAGATCTGGTATTTTGCTGGAATTACCTCGTGACCTGTCTATGTGGTTATCTATCGTAATATTAAAGTCGCCGCATACGACAAGGTGTCCTTTGGATACGGATCTAGTCTTTGAGAGTACTTTGGATATAAAAGAGATTTGACGTGAATTAGGGGCATAGAGGGCAACAATAGTAAAAACAACATTATCTAATGTGCACTGTAGAATAATATATCGGCCTTTAGGATCAGATATTAAGTTTAACAAATTAAAAGCTAAAGAATCTCTAATGAAAATGGCCACTCCTGCCCTTTTAGCGTCCAAGGAGGAGCAATAAGAGATTGGAAATTTTTTATGAGATAATCGGCGTGTATCACTGGATTTTAGATGCGTTTCTTGCACGCAAAGGACGTCAGCCTGCGAGCGTATTGCATCCCTCCAGAAATGTGAACGCTTGAAAGGGGAGTTGAGGCCATTGGCATTTGTGGATATGAACTTTATACCCATGTTAGATTAACCAAGAAATCTAGTTGCAGTATTAACATTGTAGGGTCTGGAAGGTGAGTTGAGAGAGCTTGACAGGTGTATGGTATATGTTTGATAAGCAGCATTGTAGATAGACATGGCAACAGCATAATTCTGTAGAACAATAACCGAAGAACCATGATAAAGCAAACCATGAGTTATGGCAATAAAACAAGACTGCTCCGGCAACCGCAGGAACAGAGGTGATGGGTAAAGCGTCCTTGGCAGGAGCCTGTAAGGACAGAAAACATCAGGCAGGCGAGTTCGCGAGCTCAACACTTTGGCGAGCTCCGGTGAAGAAAAATATGGAGACGGACAGTGACAATGGGTTAACCATCTGATGGTTGGCGTCTTCTGTTGAGTCTTTCGGACCACAGAGGTGAAATAATGCTCGGCCTCTCTTTTCCTTTTCGTACTGGTGTACCGGCAGGGGTGGTCAGGAATCCCCATGACAGGAGAAGGTCTTGAGCCATCGTTGGAGAGGAGCAGGTGACAGTGGAGTTGTCTTTGAACACAATTAATTTAACTGGGAAACCCCAATGGTAGGGGATGCTGTGTTCACGCAGAATTTTTGTATAGGGTGCAAATTCTCTTCTCTTGAGCATGGTCCCAGCGGATAAATCAGGAAAAATGGATAGTTCTTTGAACCTGTCTGGGAGGGTCACTCCTTTGTGTAAAGCTTTGAGAAAGTTCTCCTTAGTGCGATAAAAATGTAGCTTAGCAATAACATCGCGGGGTAGTGATGGTGCGATGTGTTTAGGCTTAGGGAGGCGATTAATTCGATCAACGGTAAGATCCACGTTCGAAGCATCTGGAAGAACCACTGCCATTAGGTCAGTGAGGAAGGGGAGAAGCATCTCTGGGTTAACTGACTCTGGGATCCCTCTAATTCTGATATTTGATCTACGGGATCTGTCTTCCAAGTCTAGGACCTTTGAGGACAACCGCTGAACCTCCTCTTCCAAAACCGAATGAGAGTCTATAAGGAGGTTATGGGAAGAGGCAAATTCAGCCATCTTTTTTTCTATGTGATCTGTTCTGGAGACCAGCGTTTGGATGTCCTCCCTAAAGTCAGCCATCATTTGTTTGAGATCACTTTGAAGATGTTCCCTGAATGAAGAGAAGAGCTGTTTTAGTGTAGATTCAGTAGAGTCTGATTTACTTGTCCCTTCATGCATATCAGTCTATTGATTCAGCATGTGACGGAGTAGGCGATGAAGGTGGAAGGCTTAGGGATCCTTTTAGGGATCGGGCTCTCGGTGGAGGATGTTGAAAGAATTCCGCGAGCTTGGCAGGCTTTTGGGTTGAGTTTTCTTCGAGGTACCTCCCATTCTGGAGATTTCCAGAAGTCGTGGTTAGAGAGAAGGTGTCAGGTAGGTAATGTGTTTGTGTTTTTTTTTTGTTTTTGTTTTTTTTTTATATTTATGCGGTTAAGTGAGGATGGAAAGCCGTTAGAAGGAACTTGTAAGGTGGTGGTAAGATATCAAGTTGAAAGTTATTCTTTATAGTGGAAAGTCTCTGCAGGGACCTTGTATCACTATGCAGTTTGTATAGTTGCAAGCTGAGCTGGATAACCTTGGGCAAGGAGGGATTTGAACTTAAGAATGGTTGATTAGGAGGAGGAGGAAAGATGGTAAGAGATTTCACCCAACTTGTGGGATATTAATGGTTATTAGATAGTGAGGATTTATCAGGATTAGAGAACCTTCAGGGTTTTCCAGCAGTGATGAATCCACATGAGCCACAGTAAACTTTCTCTGGAGCAGCTTTAGCATTTAGCCAGTTGGGGTATGTGTTAAAATGGTTCACAGGGGAACAGCTTGATACTCAGTGTGCTACAGTATTAGTGGTAGACTGATGAATTATGTTGCACCAGGTCTCATAATGGCGGCCCTTGGTAAAATGCAGCTTTTGCAAGCCTGGCTTTAGAACAGGCCCAGCGTCCGCTGCTGTTCGTGGGCTACCACAGTTTTCACTGTGCTGAATGGCCGGTCATCTCAGGGATCGCGGGAGAGTAGGCAGAAGCCGGTATTTTAGGGTGCTTCTGTAATGGCCGCGTATGAATAGCAAGGCCGTTTGCCAAGCGGGACTCAGAGCATCAGCCCCTGGCAGAGGAGTGCTTTGGCGGTTAAGGGACCAACGGGCGGGAGGACTCGGGACTCACCGCCCTTCACAGACTACCGCGGAGCGTTCGGATCTGCACCTCCGGTCTTCTCAGCGGTCAGGGTGACTGGTTTGCAGGCCGCAGCAGTTACAGAGCAGGCGAGCGCGCTGCTTAGTTTCCTGCGGGAGCCGCCGAAGGTCCCGCTCGCGTCCTGCTGTACTTCGCTTCAGGGCAGTCGAGCTGCGTCAAACTGGCACTTTCAGCCACCGGGTGAGTACCGGAATATTCCGCCGCTGTTGTAGATTGTAGAGAGATGGTTTGCCGTCCACAAACGCCCGTCAGGGAGGTTTAGTTTAGCCGTTTAACTCTTCACCACAGCGGAGCTCAGCTACTACGTGACCGTCTCCATGCAGGTCCAGGCCACGCCCCCAGTTAGGGAGTTTGTTATTGCTGGCTGCATCTGTCCCACACCCAGAAGCTGTTATTTGGCGACATTTGCAGGATCACATAATACCTAACTCTCACATATAGTACATGGATATATATTATACAGAGTGCTTGGATTTGCTAAATCATACATCAAAAGTAAAAATTTTGCAGTTTTGGGGGTTCAGTAATTGTAAAACACACAGTAACGAAATCTCCTATGTGTCGAGGGGACTTTTGGGCCCCCTCAGGATGCAGAGCACAGCAGCAGCTGCTAATGCTGCACCTCCTACAACTACGCCCCTGCTTGCAAGCTGTCCTCATCTTTTCAGTTAGCCATTGAGAGGAATGAAGCATTTTAGCCTCTCAGTTTTTTTTCTGTCACTCTTAGAGCCAAATTTTCTTCACTAAGTTGTTCCATATATCCAGTTTACTGTTATGGATGGTAACTACAGCTTCTCCTCACCTGTATAGGTATACAAATTAACCAGAACATCTTCTCATATTGACCTTAATAGGGTTCTAGTTCGAGTTCTAGAACCTCGAACCGAACATACAAAAGTTTGAGGTTCTAATCGAACTAGAACATTTTACTGCTCACTCACCTCTATCCCTTGATCATAAAAAGGGTTGTTTTTTTCCACCAAAACAGAGCCACTCTTGCACTTGGGGTTGTCTGGTATTGTGGGTCTGCATCATTCATTTGAAGAGGAGCTGTAAGGCTATGTCTACACAGCAAATGTTAAAATTCGATCCAAAATCTGATGGCATTTTAGCATTGCCATACCATGGATTTTGGCGCGGGTTTGCGGATTTCCCCCAAGCCCAGTACATTGACTATATGGAAATCCGATGGAAGATAGAACATGTTCTATCTTTCGACAGGGAGGTGGGGCAGCGGTTTAGAAATCCCACAGTACAAAATCCGTGCTGTGTAGACTACAGCTCAGATTTTCTATTGCAGTCTAAGGGCACTGGTTACAGTTGGATTTTTGCAGATTCTAAATAATGAATCCGCTAAAAAATCTGACTGTAATGCTGTGTTGTATAGACATAGCCTAAAATCAAATTCAGTTAATAGTACTGCTGTTTCTCTTCCTTCAAATCATAAATACCTTGAAATCTTTGCAATTTCCACAATACATTGAGCACATTATTTATGGTGATTGGTGAATTGTGTGAATTAAAATGGCATAATTGCTTTTTCTGCATTTAACCCATAATAACAGTTAGTATACTAGAAACAGTTACTTGAGTGTAAGGCAAAATGGTCAACAATGATTTATCTTGTAAAAAACAAAACCTCATGCAGCTATGTGAATGTAAAAGTACAAAAAAAGTTATAGCTATTACAATGGAGAAAATAAGTATTTAATACACTGGTGATTTTGCAAGTTTTCCAACCTACAAAGAATGAAAAAGTCTGTAATTTGTATCGTAGATACACTTCAATTGTGAGAGACAGAATTTAAAAAAAAAATCCAGAAAATTACATTGTATGTATTTTTAAATAATTAATTTGCTTCTTATTGCATGAAACAAGTATTTGATAACCTACCATCCAGCAAGAATTCTGGCTCTCACAGACCTATTAGTTTTTCTTTAAGAAGCCTTTCTACTCTTCACTCATTACCTGTATTAATTGCACCTGTTTAAACTTGTTACCTGTATAAAAAACCCTCTCCATGCACTCAATCAATCACACTCCAACTTCTCCACCATGGCCAACACTAAAGAGCTGTCTAAGGACACCAGGGACAAAATTGTAGCTGCACAAACCTGGGATAAGCTACAGCACAATAGGCAAACAGTTTGGTGAGAAGGCAACAACTGTAGGCCCAATAATAATAAAATGGAAGAACCATAAGATGATTGTCAATTTTCCTCGGTCTGGGGCTTCATGCAAGATCTTGCCTCATGGGGTAAGGATGATTTTTGGAAAGGTCAGGAAGTAGCCCAGAACTACATGAGAGGACCTGGTCAATAACCTGAAGTTCGCTAATGACCATCTGGATGATCCAGAGGAGGCATGGGAGAAGATCCTTTGGTCAAATGAGACCAAAATAGATCTTTTTGGTATCAACTCCACTTGCTATGTTTAGAGGAAGAAGGAAGATGAGTGCAACCCCAAGAACACCATCCCAACCGTGAAGCATTGGGGGGGAAACATCATACTTTGGGGGGACAGGATGACTGCAGCGTATTGAAAGGAGGTTGAATGGGGCCAAGTATTGTGAGATTTTGGTCAACAACCTCCTTCCGTTAGTAAGAGCATTGAAGATGTGTCGTGGCTGGGTCCTCTAACATGACATTGTTCTGAAACACATGGCCAGGGAAACTAAGGAGTGGATCTTTTAGAAGCATATCAAGGTCCTGGAGTGGCCTAGCCAGTCTCCAGACCAGAACCCAATCGAAAATCTTTGGAGGGAGCTGAAACTCAATGTAGCCCAGCGACATCCCTAAAACCTGAAAGATCTGGAGAAGACCTGTATGGAGGAGTGGGCCAAAATACCTGCTGCAATGTGTGCAAACCTGGTCAAGAACTACAGGAAATGTCTGACCTCTGTAATTGCAAACAAAGGTTTCTGTAAAAAATCTAAAAAAAGTTCTGTTTTTCTATTTTTATCAAATACTTATTTAATGCGATAAAATGTAAATTAATTCTTTAAAAGTCATACAATGTGATTATCTGTATTTTTTTTAGATTCTGTCTCTCACATTTGAAATGTATCTACGATAAACATTACATAATCTCTCCATTCTTTGTAGGTGAGAAAACTTGCAAAATCGCCACTGTATCAAATACTTATTTTCTCTACTGTATGCCTAATCCTTATGAATATTTCTTGTGGTTCAACAGTTATCAACCCCTGGTGCTGAACACAGAGCTGAAAGCATTGGATCCAATCATGAAGCAGCATGAAAATGTTCTGTGTTGATAACTTGTGAACCACAAGAAATATTGCAATTAATTTCTGAGACAATTCTGCTCTTCTTTGATATGCCACATGATCACCCTCCTGTTGGAAAAACTTGCACTTGGTTACAATGGCGCCTTTCAAAATCACAACCATATTCCAGACATAGGCTAAAAGATATGCCCTCTCAACCATTACTTTATGGAGTATTCAGATGTGTCATTTTCCCTTTCATTTCTGAAAAAAAGTTGTCCTGGTACATTTGACATTTCCCTTTTTGTGCTTTCCAAATTACTTACCCTTTTTTTTGGGGAATTAAACATTTTTAAAAAAATAAAATAAAATAATACATTTTTTTTAAAAATTTTTCATGCATGGCATGTATAAAAGCAAAAGCACAATCAATGACTCAATTAAGTTAAAACTTACTTTCTTCCCAAAGGGCCCCAAAACTCATTTTTAGAAAAGGGGGGTTTGGTTTAAACTCCCTTCTTTTCTTTGGAAACAAAAAAAACAATTTTAATTTTTTTCTACAGGGAAAAATTTTACAGCAGGGTTAGACCCGTTGCCCAACATTCCCCATTTTACTCTATTTTAAAATAAATGTTTGTAAACCCGCCCAAAAATGGCTGGTTTTAGACTTACTTTCTCCTTTAAAAACCCCCACAACATTTTGATTATTATTTAGTTCACCATCCAGACGACTTTGTTCAATTTTGGCACTATCAAGCTGCCTATGGGAAAAATGCTTTAATTTTAAAGCTCGAAAAAAAAGCTTGGGTATTTTCTCTCGTGAATTTCTTTGTCGATTGCTATCTTCTGATTTTGCTCTTTCAAAAAGCTCCATTTGGTTTCCAGAATTTGATTTTTTTTGTTTTAAGAAATTTTGAAACCCAAGAAAAATTTGAATTTTTTGATAACTTTAGATTTTTTTGCAAAAAAAAAACGTAAACTGAGAACCCCATTCCATTAAAAATACAATTTTTAAAAAATGTCAAAGAAAAAATGGGGGGTGGTTTTCTGGCCCAAAAGCATATTTTCCCAAAAATTTTTCCAACAATTAAAACCAAAAATGGCACCCAGCAACGCAAACCTATACCATTTGAAATGCCAATTTAAAAAGCCTCCCCCAAATTTAAAAAAACCCCGTAAATTTAAAAATATTTAACTATTTGAAAGAGTATAAACTTGGCTTACCTTGTCAATGAAGGATGCAAATTTGTTGTTTAGAGATTTGAAACGCTCCGTTTTTTCAGGTTTGGACTCTCTGAATATTTTTATCAATTCAACTTCGCAGGCTTTAGAAGCATTGGTTTTTCTGTAACTTTTTTGGGTACCTCCGGGGGGCAAAAAAGGGAAAAATTTTGCCAAAGCTACTTTTACCTTTTCACAACCGGGGGCAAATTTCCCCTTTTACTTCCGTACTCTTGGGGTTTTCTTTTGTTTTGGCCGACTAAAAAGGGAGCTGAGCTGAATCTGCCAGAGTATGCAGGTTTACGTCCAGATCGTATGGCTGAAGAGGAAGTGAAGCTGACTCTTCCACCTCCAGATCCACCACCAGTTGAGCAGCTACTAAAATTTTTAGGGCCACAGGAACTCCTAACACAATTTCCCAAAATGGCGTAGGGGTTGAATATTGGGATTGGTAGAGGTAAGTAAAACCCCGGGGAAAACAGAGAAAAAGGGGAACAAGCTTTACCCATGGTGGCAAAACATCTCTTTTATATAAAATTTGGGTTTGGTACAGGGGGAAAAAGTAATATTTTTAAACTTTAAGGGTTTGGTTTGGGATGGCAGAGTGCCCCTGGCATTCTTTTAATCACTAAATTAAAATTGTTTTTAAAGGGATTTAAGGATGCTGTGAAAAAATAAATTGGTCTGTTTAGACGTTCAAATTTAATAGGCACTGTTACCTTAAAAATAGGGCACCTAGTTTGTATTCTGTACCTACAAAGAACCGAGGGCTTTTAAAACTCAAAACATCTCTTGTGAAAATTTTGGCATTGAACATTCTTATATGTTTTTTTTTGTTTTTTTTTTAACCCATTTTTCCAACTTAAAATGTTAGAAAAACCCTTTTTTCTAATTTGATGGTCGTCTGGGTTGTAAAAAAGATGACTCTACGTGTCATATTCCCCGTTTTTTTTTCCGCAAAAACTAAACTAATTATTTTTTAAAAATTTTGGGAAAAATTATCTGTAACAAAGGTGTGTTGGGGGAGGATATAAAAATTTTATTTTTTTTTTGGGGATTCCTTCTCCTGTTCTCTTTCCCCGGCAATTTTTTGATGATAAAAACCACCCTTTTGGTAACATGAATGAAATTATTACTTGATTCTTTACTGAAAGAAGTACATGCTAGGGTTTTAGCTTAAAAATTGGGAATCTGAGCTGTTTAAAAAATGGACATTGATTTTGTTTTTCGCAATACATTTTTTTTCCCTTTTGCTTCCCTCTTATGCGTTTGGCGGTCTACTTAAAAATTTTCATCATTGTTTTTCATTTGAGTTGCAAAACTTTTTTTTTTGCTAGTTGGTTTTGGGTTCTTTTAAAAAAAAAGCTTTGATAAATGTGTGTCAAGCAAACCCTCCACGATAAGTTTTATAAAATTTTAGGAAAAAAAATAAACCCATTAATTCCCAAAGGGCTGTGTTTAACCCCCCCGGAAAGGAGGTCAATGTTGACTGAATCTCAGGGGGGGCATTTTGATTTTAAGTCAACTTAAAAAAAGAGTTTTTTTATGGTTTTTGGTGTTTTTTTTTCGGAAACGATTTGGGGCTTTGACAATTTCCCGGGTTTGCACCCCTTTCCAGATGAGTCACTTCCAGTGCAATTTCATCTCTGGTTCATATAACATAGGAGTAAAGGTTTTCCCCCTTTGAACCATGAAAGCTACTGAAGTTTAAAGTGACAAATTTCAATTTAAAAAACCCCATCCCTTTCTTAAAGGGAATTGGGGTTTAGCAAAAAAAAAAATTATTTGGGTTTGGGAATTAAGTTTAACCAAAATTTTTTTAAAACGGGCGGGACCTTTAAAGAACAACACTAAAAATAACAGTTCTTTTTTCCGCTTTTAAATAATAAGTAATGATACAAATTAAAGAATTTAGTGTAAAAGGGATAGCTTGAGAACAATGTTAATAGAGGGACCCTTTAAAATAGCTCAACACAAAAGCCCCTCAAAGTCTAAAAAAATTGGAAACAAAAGGAGTCCATCCCTAATTAAAATGGGGTTAAAAATTTTGGGGACCCAAATTTTTAAATTTTTCCCCAAAATGGTTTCCCTGTGACTTTTTTAGTGAAAAAGGTCCAAGGGTTTTGAAAGAGGACAGTTTTTGTTAAATTTGTATTATCGCTCTCACAAATTTTCATAACTGATCACTGGAAAATTCAATAAAGGCTCTTCAATTTCCAAAGAGCCTTTCTGAGGGTCTGAAAAAAAGAAAATTTATGAGCTATATAAAAATGGGGGCCCCGTTGACCAAGAACAAAAGGTTTTTCCCCTCAGTAAAGGTCTTTTCCACGGGTTGGGCTAAAATAGTTTTAAAAAAATCGGGCCCGGACATATCCCGAGACGTCTTTTCAAAATATACTTTTGGGTGCTGCCAGCAATGCTGCAGAAGTAAAAAGGTTGAGGGGGGGCCTATCAATGCTAAAAACCATAGGCCCCCACACTGCACCAAAATTTGGGGCCCCGGGAAAGACTATGTCCAAAAGAAGGAAACCCTTCTTAAAATGATGCAAAAAAAGCCTGAAAAACAGTTTGCCGGGGAAAAAAAGCTGCAAATGACATGGATTACTAAAACCCTGTCCTGTGGGGTTTTTTAAACGTTTTTTTTGCTCAGGGTGGTGTCAAGCGGGGGTGGGAGTACAAAACAAGTGTGTTTTTTCCTTTCAGTTTAAGCAAGGTGGTGGGTAAAGGGCCATGGGTTTTTAGCTTTAAGGTGCTTTCCAGTCTGGGAAAACTACCGTTATTGAGGGAAACATGAATTGCCCAAAATATACTTTAACATACTAAGAAAATGGTTCCCCCCCCCCCCCCTTCAGAAACTGGGACCGCAGGGGGAGTATTCCAACATGATAAAGACCACAAACCCCTCCAAGACGCCCCCTGCCTTGCTTTAAAAAAAAATGGGTAAAAGGGGCCCGGGGCCCCGGCCCCAAACAAAAGTCTCTAGACCCAAAACACGTAGAGCATCTGTGTGGTTTTCCTCAAATGGGGAAAGGTTTTTAGGAGTTTTAAAAAACTAAAAATTTACCAGCTCCCTTTTTTTTCGTCATAGAGGAGTGGAAAAGGATTCCCGTGGCTGCAAAACCTTTTTGAAGCTTAGTGAACTGTAGTGAACTGAAAAAAAAATGGTGGGGCCCCAAAAACAATATTGACCAAAATTTGGGGGGCCCAATTTTTTCCATTTTTACCCTTTAGGGTGGGACCACTTTTTTTTGCCAGTTTGGTTTTTTGAAATTGAAAGGCTGTTTGGTTGGTTATTTTAAAAAACCCAAAATTTTTCAAGTAAATCAATTACCATAAAAAACATAAATTTTCACAAAAGTTACAAAAAGGGAAAAACAAACACTAATTTTTTTCTCTATTCTAGAATTAAAAGGCGAAGATATAGGGGTTGCAAAAGGAGCAGGCCCCCTAATGAAAACCCCAGAACTTAAGGGGGGCCTCTGTTAAAAAGGAAAACCCCAATGGGTTTAGCGATTATTTTCGACAAAAATTTAAATCGGCAAAGTTTTTTTTGGTGATCGGATTTTTTAGATTTATGCATTTAAATTTTGGGTTTAAAATTTTGTGCATCATCTTTTTAAGATCGCGCCTTTTTTTTTGGGGCTTTCCCGTTTAATTTTTTGGCCCGGGGAAACAAATCAGAAATTTCAGAATAGAAACAAAGGGGGAGATGTGTGTGCGAAAGTCCCGGGAAGGAATGTGTTTTGGTTTTCGATTTTGGCCCGAAAATCACAATGACCTCGTTTTTCCTAGAAAAAGCCCTTTTTTCCCGTTCCCGCCTCAGTTTTCTCCCAGCGTCTCAGAGCAGAAGGGGCCCTGCAATCTGCTTTTGTTTAAAACCCGCTCAGGGGAAACTATTAAATTTCTTTTACAGAGAAACCTCTACTATTTGTAAGGTAGAGAATTTAAAGGGAAAATTAACCCCGTAAAAGCCGGGTGGGGAAACAGAGGGGGGGGGGGGCCCGCGGGCGAAAACAGACAAGCTTATAAAGAATTTCTGGGTAAAGTTCACCAAGACTTAGTGTAGACATTGCAATAGCTTATTATTAACAGTTTTCTATTGAAATATTTCCTGGATATTGGGCGCCTGAACTTATGGATACAATCTTTTCTAGTAACTGCAGGTCTCTTTGTTAGGTGCAAAACCCACTTTTATTATCAGTATACTTATAGTGTTTTTTCAATTTTGCCCATTCCCCCTTGTTGATTTTCCCACCTTGTACTTAAATTAGAACCGAAGTAGCACAGGTTGATAGGTGCCAAAATTTCCCTTGTAATACCAATAAATTCAGATAGGTTTTTTGCTTTGGCCACTACGTTTTTTTCTTTGAGGCACCTTACACTTAAATTTGAATACTAAAATTTTTAGTCACCACAGGTGAATTGATAGGTGCCAAAAAATACCTTTTATTATCCAAATACATTTCAGATACGTGTTTTTTTGCACTTTTGCCCAGTCCAGTTTGTTGATGAGCACCCTTGCAGTTAAATTTGAATCCAGCAATTTTTGTAGTTACCACAGGTGAATTGATAGGTGCCAAAAAATACCTTTTTTTTTCCGAATACATTACAGATTACGTGTTTTTTTTTTTCTTTGGGTGGGCATTTGCAGGCTTTGTTCCATAATAAAGGGAAAAACTTAAAACTTAAATGTTTTACTTTGCAATTTTTAAGGTTCAAAAACAAAAGGTTGAATTGATAGGTCCCAAAAAATACCTTTTTTTATCCGAATACATTACATTTACTTGTTTTTGGCACTTTTGCCCAGTCCAGATTTGTTGATAGCGCCACCTTGCAGTTAAATTTGAACCCAAAGCAAATTGGTGTAGTTACCCCACAGGTGAATTGATAGGGTCCAAAAAATAAAAATTTATTATAAGAATACATTACAGAAAAGTGTTTTTGGCACTTTTGCCCAGTCCAGTTTTGTTGATAGAGCCACCTTGCAGTTAATTTGAATCCAGCAATTGTGTAGTTACCACAGGTGAATTGATAGGTGCCAAAAAATACCTTTTATTTACCCGAAATACATTTCAGATACGTGTTTTTTCACTTTGGCTCGGGCCAGGTTTGTTGACTTGATAGATCTACTTTGCAGTTATATTTGAATCCAGCAATTTTGTTTTGATTTGAGGGATTTGAGAATAGCTGTGATTTGCCATTCTTTTAATAAGAGACTTTCCAAAACTCTTCCATCCCCTTCTCAATTTATTTTCTGAACATGGAGCGAAGTTCTCAGGTGGTAAGCGAGAAAAAGGGGGGTAGGACTTTTTAGGTAGAGGTACGAGAGAAGGTGTCCTTCCCAGTGCTGGCGAAAAACACGCATCCCAGCGGATCATCAGTTGCAGGCCCGTCAGGCCTGTCATCGCTGGGTCAGGGCCCTGTGAATTCTGTAACGAACAGCGTCGCCAAACTGTCCTTCAGTGGTTAATGTACTGCATCCAGCAGTCTTACCTCCTCGTCCTCCCAGTCACGGCCAAAAATGTCGTCATCAGCTTCACCAGCATCTGTCCAACATGAAAGCAGCCCAAATGTCACTGTGTACCCACCACTGTGGATAATCCATTTTCTGAAGACCTCTTTGATGACAAAATGCGGTTGGGGTCAGAAGGCATGTTAAAAGATCAAGAGGCCAAAGAGGTGATTTTCTCTGCTCTGACGCCCAGTTATGATGCCATCAGAGGAGGAGAAGGAAGCCGGTCAATCGGCAAAAAATCCCGGGCGGTCGGCAACGCCTTGCAGTCCCTCTTGCTTGTAGCCCAGCTCCTGGATGCAGAATGTCAGGACAACGAAGTCACCTGTGTTAATGATGATGATGACGACATTGCGGATCCAACTTTGGTCTTTTCAGCAGAATTTTGCTTGCGAGCGCTTCATCACTGGAGAGGAGGAAGAGATAGGGTAGTGTCATTTGGGGTTTCCCGCCTCAAAAAGGGGAGGAGGGCGGTCGCAAAAAGTCCGCTGATATGTTTCCCGCCAGCCATGGTCAGCGCAAACCCGCTCCTCGCTTATCGCCGTAAAAAAGGTCCGGACCTTCAAGCCTGGGCCTTCTTGACCAAGCCTCTGATTCCCCCAGCGATTGTCATATGCCGCCCTTTGCCGTAAACGAAATTAGTAGAGGCAAGAACCTTAGGTGGTTTAACCACCCAACATGTCTAGTCACATGCAGCGAATGCATGAGTTGAAATGGAGGGCAACACTTGGCCAAAAAAAGGCCAGACCGACGCCGGGCTCCAACCACTGTCACCCCCTCTGTCTCCGCCCCCTCCCCCAAATACCAAGCATTCCTCAGCTGCCCTGTCTTCAGAGTATGATCAGGGATCAGTCCCCGCTTCAGCCTCCACCGTCGCCCGAGTACCACCAGCCCCACCAGAGACCCATCCTACCCTTCTCCTTCCGCCAGTTTGACGACCTGCGTGCCGTTACAGGGCCAGTCTAGCAGCCAGCCTTCTGTCTCCAGGTTTGGGAGCGGGAAGAAACACAATAACCAAAACAATCCCAAAGCCAAAAGCCTGAATGTCGGCATTGCCAGGCTTTTGGCCTTGGAAATCTTGCCTTTCCGTCTGGGGGAAACAAGATGGGTTCCGCCAAGTAATGGCCCTGCTTCCCCCCAATACAGATCCATAGCAGGCATTTCTTTCCCAGAAAAGCTGCCCCTCCCCTGGCCAGCCACGTGTCATCTAAAATTTAAAGCGCGTTGTCTGCATCTGGGGCCCGGAAAAGTCCATCTGACTACCGACACCATGGCTAGTAAGCATGGCCAAGGCCGCTTTTATCTCTGTGCAGCTCACTGGGTGAGCTGGGTGATGTTCCCTGGGGGTGACGGTGGCTTCAGGCTCGGCGCACGCTCTTCAAAACCGCTGGGATGGTGCAGGGTTCTTTCCCCAAGGCCCTCTGGTGCATCACATGCCCAGAGAAACCAGGCTGGTTAAAAATTAATATGCCTTTGAGACCGTCCACACACAGGCAGGGTGTGGACGGCTCTCGCAACGGACCGAGCGCTGGCTGGGTGCAAGAACCTTGTGCCAGGCAGGTGGTGTGGCGGGTAACGGGGCGAAAATCTGCTGGCCCCCCTTAAGATCGGTAGGCTGGAGCACATCCCTTGCCTGGCACATGTCATTTAACCTTGTCGTCCAGAAATTTCTTAAAGGCTACCCGGGTCTGGATGCCTGCTGGGAAGGCTCGAAGTCTAAGTTCACACTTCCGCCGTTCGCACCCCGCTTCGTCAGCCTGGCTGCGTTTTCAGCATCAGTCGCCTCCCCGTCAAAACCCCCTGCTCATTGGTTGAGTGGCAACACGCTGGAATTCCACCCTCCACATGCTCCAGCGATTGTTTGGCAGCAGCGCAATGCCATTACGCAGTACGGAGTGACACATGGCCTGACAAGCAGCCGGTGCGGACCTCGGGGTGTTGGGGCCACCCAGAGTGGAGGAGGTGGGAAAAAGCTCTGCCCCCATCCTTGCCAGTTTTGAAGAAGCACCAAAATGGTCAGTGCGGACAATGCCCTTGTCAGCTGGCATTGTGGTGTCTTTAGTTCTGGAACGATCGTTGGAACTTGAAAACAAAGGTCCCGCCAGCGACGGAGGAGGAGACGGACATAGATGCGGGGCACGGAACCTTTTCTCCATCAAATCCACAAGGGCCCCACAGTTTCACAATTTCATCGGTCTTCATTTTGGCAGTGGTTCGGGGTCCAGGCTAGTGCAAGGTGGCGATCAGATCTCAGGGTGCATCATTCAGGCAAGTCAAGGCTGTGTTGAAGCTGTGCCGGAGGAAGCGGAGGAGGAGGGGAGGAGGAGGTATTCCTAGACACGATGTTACCGACGTCTGCTTGGAAAGAGGTTGGCGCGGAATTTGAGGCAGAGGGGAAGATGAGGAAGATCAGTTTGTAGTGCCCCTCGACCGAGGATTGGGGAAAACAAGGCTCCATCTCTCACATGAGTGTTGGATGCTCCATTTCCTCCAACATGACCTCGCATTTTAAAGGGCCCTCAAAATGAACAACAGTTATGGGTGGCAACCCTCCTGGATCCCGGTACAAAACAAATCAGCACTTTCCTTCCACCCACCAAATAGAGAGTAGATTTCAGGAAATGGAGACCATTTTGATTGATCAACTGGAGACATCTGTTGCGGGTTTCTTCACGTCCCCAAATGTAACGTGTAACAACATCAGCGACGTGACAGCTGTAGAGTGCCAAGTAGGCCCTTAGCGGGGAGCAGCAGGCAAGGTGGCAGAAGCCCAATGGGTGACCCCTAGGCAATCTTTGTTTACCACCTCACAACGCATGCAATGCAGGGCACACATCCAACACACGAGATCAGCTTAAGATCATGGTGCAGACTATCTGCGTCTCAACACCGATGTTTTTGTATGTGTTCCGGACCCAATAGACTTCTGGGGATCCAAAAAAGGACGAATGGGCCCCCGCTGGCTCGTCACGCATAGAGGTGTTTTTCTGCCAGCAGCCAGCATTTATATTGAGCGGACCTTCAGGGACAGCTGGAGGAGTCATTACAGACAAACGCATCCCGCTTTCCCCGATAATGTGGATCGTTTGACTTTCATCAAGATGAATCAGGCATTGATCTTGTGATGTTGTGGCCCATTGCCGAGGTCACGATTAGTTGCCGGTTTTACTTACATTCCTCTTCAAACAGAAATGGTTTCCCCTTGAAAATGTTTTTTTAAATTTATCATTTCTTACTGCAATTTTTATTCTCTTTTCCTAACAGTTCATTTGCTGGTTTTGCTGTGAGGAGACTGTAAAAGACAGCAAGTTTCATGACAACACCGTATTCCATTTACTACTTTATCTTAAGAAGTTTTGCATTGTCAATGGTTTTGAGGTCTTTTTGCTGTGAGATACAGCTAAAATTATGGTCCCTTTGGAACAGAAATGTGGCTTTTAAGTGGCATTTCTCCCTCCCAAATTTTTAATAGTGGCTGAGAAGTCATATTTATAATTTTTTGGGGTCATGTAGCTGTGAGATACAGCAATAATCATGGTCCTTTGGAACAGAAAATGTGGCTTTTAAGTGCATTTCTCCTCACAATTTTTTAGTGCTGAGAAGAAGTTTATTTTTAATTTTTTGGGGTTTATGTAGCTTGAGATACAGCAATATTCATGGTCCTTTGGAACAGAAATGTGGCTTCTAAGTGGCATTTCTCCCTCACAATTTTTAACAGTGGCTGAGAAAGTCATTTTATTTTTTTGGGTCATGCTGCTTTGAAATGCAGCAATACTACAGGTCCTATTATAAAAAAATGTTGTTTCTAAGACATTTTTTTCTTCACAAATTTTCCAAGTGGCTCAAGGGTCATGCTTTGAATTTTTGGGGGCATTTTGCTTGAAATGGGAGCTATACTACAGGTCCTATTATAAAAAAATGTTGTTTTCTAACAGAAATTTGTTTTCACAAATTGTCCAAAGTGGCAAGGGTCATGCTTTGATTTGGGGGCATTTTGCTTTGAATGCGAACTAAGGCCTATTATAAAAATTTGTTTCTAAAAGACATTTGTTCTTCACAAATTTTCCAAAGTGGTCAAGGGTCATGTTTGAATATTTGGGGGCATTTTGCTTTGAAATGCAGCTATACTACAGGTCCTTTATAAAAAAAAAAGTGTTTCTAACAGGACATTTGTTCTTACAATTGTAAGAGGGGCTCAAGGGTGATGGTGCTGTCAGAAACAGGAATAGGTAGGACACTATTAATGGACACATATTGCAAAAGATTGTTTTTGCAGATCTTTTAAAAATAGCTATCAATTCCTGTATTGAGACAAACCCATTTAATACAATTAAAAAAAAGAAAACAAAGACTTGGTGGGTTCCTCCTATTTTAAAAATGTGTTTTCTAGAATTAAAACTACTAAAAAACTTGCATGTACAAAATAGCTGGTTAAAAAAATTCCTCTGATTGTACAAGGGAGGTACAGGAAAACTTGACCAGATGTTTGGTTATTCAGAGGACATGGGGGTATGGAGCATGGACAGAGAACAAAGTACAGAGGGCAATTTCCTCCAGCACGTTGAGTAAAATGAGAAAAAGAATGCCAAGAAAAAGGACACCTGGGTGTAACAGGAGCGTTAACCCCCAGTATTTCAAGTGAAGCTCAATTGGTCCGCACTAAAACGGAGGGGCAAGCGCCCACCCAGGTCTTGTGTTTATGAGGATGGCTGGAGTTCTCAACACTTCGCTTCCGACTCTGCTTCAGCACGACGTTTTCGTTGCTGCGTCTTAAAGGGGATTTTTAACCCGGTGTTAATAGATTGACGGACGCCGGGCCTTTGGGGCTCTCACCGGACCCATCTGTAACTCCGGGCCTGGGTCATGCTGTGGCCCAGGAAGGTATAGTCAATTTTCCAGTTCAACTAAAATGGTGGTTGAAAGAACCCTTTTTCCGGCACTTTTTAATCTGGGGGTCAGACAGGTTTTAATGGTCTCTGCGGTCCAGGAAGGTTTGTCAATTTCCAGTTTAAACTAAAATGGTGGTTGAAAGAGCCTTTTTCCGGCATTTTTAATGTGGGTCAGACAGGTTTATATGGGTCAAATTTGCGGTTCCAAGAAGGGTTCCCCTTTTGTCAAGGGGGCCCACAGGTTTTAAATTGGGTCGGAATTTGTCAATTAGTCCGGGAGCTACTTTCTCGGCACTTTTTAATCTGTGGGTCTTTGCAGGTTTTTAGGGTCATGCTGCGTTCCAGGACAGGGATTCAATGTCCAGTTCAATTAAAATGATGTTTAAAATAATACTGCCTTCTGGCACTTTTTAATTTGTGGGTGATGCAGGTTTTTAAGGGTCTTTGCTGTGGTACAAGACAGGGATAGTGAATGGTGTGGACTTTTTTTTCTGTGGCTTTTATAGCTAAGTGTTGTGCCTAAGATGTAGCAGGTATCCATTGACTGTTGTGGATGTTAATTCCAGCTTCTCCAGCCCTGTTTGGGTGTAAGAATGAAGGTGTTGTTGCTCTCCCATAGACTTTAAGGGGTCACGCTCATATCGACTGCTCACTATCGAAAAAATTATCGATGGTGGCCGACTATCGACTATTGCCCGATGTCGATAGCCAACGTAATCGCTCAACACTAGAAGACACCAGTATTATAAATGGAACCTGGTAGGTGGGGGCCCATTTATTGATTTTGCATTGGGGCTCAAGAAATTTAAGCTACCCCACCGCTAGTGATGGTTTAAGTAAAACAAAACTAAATAAATAAAAATATGTCATGTTTTTACATAATAACTCACAATCTAAGTATAATACAAATAAAAAAGTTGTATAGTTTATCTTTTATTAAAAAAAATAAAAAACATTTTTGCTGTATTACATAACTGTATGAATTTGTATGGTTTTGTTTTTTAAGTATGAAGACTTATAAATACAATTTTCTTTAGTATAAAATATAATTTACATGTCTGGGTATCATGAGTACTTCTGTTTATGACGTTGCCCCAAGTTTTTTTTGCACTCTTTCACGAACAATTAGTGACGGAAATTAAAACTGAAATTACTTTAATTAGAAATGAAGTTATAAATTAGCAACTGTAATTAAATGAGGACGCAGCACCTCAATTGACACCAGAATTATCTCGTAGGTGGAATGATTTTATTTTTTTTTTTACTTTCTCATTCCATAACATAAGCATGTACTAACATCAAGTAACTGAAAAGAATTAATATAAAAATTAGGAAATATTTAACTGAAAGCACTCCTCCAAATCATCCCTATTTCTGTGGGACAATCCCAATTTTATACATTTTATTCTTTTTATTCCTTCTACTTATATAGTCCTGTACTTCCTCTGTTCCAATACACCATCTCCTATTACTTTTCTGCCAATATTCTCTCTGCTCCTTCCCTCTGCCTTGATATTGTTTCCTCCCACTTTCCCTTGTCTCCCCCTTCTCCTGCCAGTCTGCCCTTTTTGACACTCCCGAAGCCACTATGCAAGCGCAGGTTTTTCTGGCGCATGTGCCTATATCACCTCCCACCTCCAGCTTGTTCTACAGTTGCCAGCTCAGATCTTCACATATTGGACATCTCCATTTTCCTCCATAGCTACCTGTAGGTATCTCCTTGTTATCCTGTGTGGTTTATTTCTGCCTGTGCCTACTTTAATAACGATGGTCCTTGGGAGTTTCCTCCTTCTCTCCTTACACATAGCCTAGTGGCCTTCTCCCTATATTGCTTGCAACCTACAGGTAATAATCTATTTAGGTATAGCTCCCTGCTTTTCTTTTAGTAGTACCTGCAACCTCTCATTTGTTTCCTAGAGTCGGCCGACAACATTTCTACAGCTCTACCTAATATTTGCCCCTAGTGGATTGTCTTTTTATAATTTTCCTACCTTTATTCACCTCCTGTTTTGCTGTTTTGTACTTCATTAGTAGCATTAGTATTTTTCCTTTGTTCCTTTTTTACATTAACTTGCTTATTTTTTTCATCCTTTATTTTAAACCCCACTTCCCAGTTTTCCCCTTTCCTCATTACTTTTCTTTCTTTTTCACTTTTGGGCACCTCTATATTTCTTTTATCCTTGTACTCTGATATCCCTCTATATTGGTTACTACTTATAACTTGGATATTTCATTCTCTCCTGTGATCTTACTTCCTACTTACTGCCAAAACACATACAAAAAATGGGACATTACTTATTCAAAAAACACTACAATGTTTTGGGACATATTCACAGCTCAATGGCTGGACTAGACTGAATCCAGTAGCGGGCAGCTCTAGCCTATATGCTACCTGGGAAAACTTAACAGGTGCAGCTAATTGCCGAGCAGCAGCTTATACACCCTGCTGCTAGGGGAACTGCACATTGACTTAATACCCTAGCAGTGGGGTGTGTGAGCTGCTGCTCAGCAATTAGCTGCACCTGTTAATTTTTCCCAGGTAGCATATAGGCCAGAGATGCCTGCTACCGGGTTCAGTCTAGTCCAGCCATTGAGCTGTGAATATGACCCAAAAAATTGTAGTGTTTCCTACTTACTGCCCCTTAATTTTGCTTCACAATTTTTCTCCTGCCATTTATTCCTTTATAACATTTATACTTTTAGTTGGTATTAATTATATATCTCACAACAATAGATAAGTCCGCTAGTAGAGTTTCTTCACCTCTCAACAGATCCAGATACATAATTTAGCAGACTTGAATCAATCATTAAACTTGTACTTTTATTCTCACATCCAGAAAAAACTTTTTGTGGATACAAACTATTAAAAGTTACTTGCGATTAGTAGTGCATCTGTTGTAGTTAGTGCAAATATAAGATTAAGGGCAACATGTATGAACGCTGGCGCTGACAGGCCAGTTCTAAATAGCTTTAAGGCAGTGTAGAATGCGCCAGAATGTATGAACCTGTTCTTCTGCAGGTCATACATACAGGGAAGGGTAGAGCAAATATGACAAGTCTGGCTCAGGCAGCCAAAATAATTTGGGTGGGGAAAAATTGACAAAAAAAATTTCGCCACCCCCCAACTTTTATAATCAGACACCTGAGTAGCAGAAGTCACCAGGAACCCCCAATTCATAAAAATTCCCCCCAAACTCGATGCATTGCAAATGCCTTCCCATGGGAAAGCCCCCAACAGGGAGGTTGACAATAAAAATCATTTATTTAAATTTTTAGCACTGACTCAGGAAAAACACATGGGCTCTCACAAAGATGGGAACAAAAGGTAGGAGACAGAAAGGGACAGATTTTTCATAAGGTTTTATGAGAAAATGGTATGGGGGTTCCCAATGTGGTTTCAAAATTTTAAAATATGAAATTTTCCCACGATGTAGCTGCCACTTGCACATAGTAGGACGCAGGTAAGGGAGAAATCCAAAGTGGCTTAAAAAACCACGTGGTAGGTATGGGGATCCCAGGCGTAGTTAGGCCCACCGGTTCTGAGGGTTTGTCTCTGGCTAGTTCTGCGTGTTAGGCGCAACTTCGCCACTTTTAGGTGCCTAACATAAAGGGGGAGTGGGGGCGGTGGGCGTTTGGGGGGGACGCGGCAAATTCGAAAAACCCAGGCATGCTGATTGGGGGTTGGCAAAGTGCGGACATTCCAGCGTTTACGCTGGACAGGAGACCCTAGTTTAATGGGGGCTTTCTGAGCGGAGAAGTCGAAGGGGCGGAATTCTTGGAAAAATGCTATGTTCTCCTTACAGCAGTACACTACTAAAAAAATGATTTGTCAAGAGAATCATAATTAAGCAAGAAATCCGCTTGGAGGCAAAGGTCCCAGCAAAAACCTGTGCTGCCTTTTTTTGTTTACTGAATTGCATTAAAATTAAAAGAGCCAAATAATCGTAAAATTTTTGGTATCAAATGTTTTAATAAAACTTTTGGACAACATCATCAGTGGTTATTTGATGTTAAATAGTGTAATTTCCCCGGACTTTGGAATATTTTTATCGTGGAGAAAATTAGTTCAATTTTCTCCCTTTTTTTAAGACCCGTTCTAGGTATTATTTCTTTCTTTTGAGATCTTATATATATTTGCTTTTATTTTAAATGATCAACTTTTTCGATACATTGCAATGGAGTTTATTCAACTTTGATTTTTCACTTTATTCATTCATTATTTTTAAAGACAACTCTTATTGCTATTCACTAACATGTTTAATGCTTTTTCGCAGATTTCCAGCCTGTCTCGAATCGTAATACATGTTAGGCGCATTCCTTCTGCGCCTAAGTCCCGCACTGCGCCTTACACACATGCAGGGGACTTTACACTGCATGTATGAGCGCACCTCGGGCGCCGACATAAATGAGGCGCAGCTTGCACTAAAAATAACGTGAAAATGGGCGCTCCAATGCGTCGATCTTCATACATGTCGCCCATTGTCTTTATATGTATCATGTGACTTGTCTATAGAAGGATTTGAATAATGAGTGTTGACATGCTTGACAGAAATGGTGGAATACGCCCTCGAAACGTTGCAGAGCACAGGTGTGCATAGCGGCTGGTCGGACTGTATCTCCTCCTAAATGCCTCCAAATATGAACATTAATGACTAAGGGTCACATGTATGAAAACTGTCTAGGTCTTAAATTCACTTTGTTGCCCATAGCAACCAATCAGAGAGCCCCTTTCATTTTCCAGAGCAGTATATGAAATGAAAGGGGTGCTCTGATTGGTTGCTATGGGCAACAAGGAAAGTCTTAGACAGTTTTCATACATGTGGCCCAAATCTTATACATGGATTAACTACAACAGATGCACTACTAATCACAAGTAACTTTTAATAGTTTGTATCCACAAAAACATTTTTCTGGGTATGAGAATAAAAGTACAAGTTAAAGTCTGAAAAATTCTGTACAATAAATGGATTTATTCTTTTATCCCAGTCTCCCTTCCTCTGAACTTTGCTCTCCTCATTCTATCGCCTGTGTCTCTAGCTTCTGTTTTATTCTTACCTCTCATTTCTAGTCATCTGATTTGGTCGTTACTTGGTGCTCATTTTACTCTTTTTGCCTTATAGATGTCACTTGATAGAGGCATTAAAGGGGATTTATCGCTTCATCAGTTCAGCTGTTTCATTGTACTTTCAGTTTCTCAGCCTCTCAAATCCAGGGGCGTTTCTTCCCCTCCCAGCTGGGTGTTTCTTAACTGAAGGGGGTTGACATCATCCCTCCCCCCCTTCACTGTTCATGCTCACTCCCGAGTCAGTGTGTTTGTTTGAGATCAATGGGAGTGGATAACACATCACTGCTCCCCTCCCCCTCTCTGTCTGAGTCCATATGTCACTGTGTCTTTCCTCTCCCTATGCAGTCTTATTTTGTAAGAGCAGTTTGTTTACATAGCACACCCTGCATTCAGTCTAGACAGTCTTCTATGAACTCAGAGCACTGATCTCTTCTCCTCTCACAGCTTAATCCAGTCTTCTATGAACTCATCCAGAGCAGCACAGATCTGTCTCCTTTCTATGTTTACACGCAGGAGCATTAGGCACAATTCTGCTGTTTTCTGATTGTAGAAGCAGCTGCAGTGTTACTGTGGAGCTGCTGGCTGTGCAGAGTGAAATGTTGCCAGCCCCTTATACGAAGTGAGAGAGACAGGAAGGCACGCTCCTGTGAATACGACCGGGGGCAGGACAGAATGTAAAGTAGAGCCGTCAGCCAATGACGAACAGTGTTTACAGAAAATGAAGATAAGGGAGACAGTGAAAATAAGACAGCTTTGCAAATGACATCCAATTGCAAAGTTGCTTGTTTTCACTGTCCCTTTATTCTGATGACCATTTAATGTAATGATAAAACCCCTTTAACACTGAAATGTCGATACCCGACATCAATTCTTATGTAATTTGTTTGCCTTGTATTTATGCAGTAATCCAGACCAATAATTATTGAGTTTCTCTATACCTTATATCAGCATGATCTGCTTGATTAATATCACAATAAATATATTTATATTTGCATTACACTGATGTGCTATGGATGGCTGGCAGGTGTCCCGTTTTTCATGGGTACACCCCAGGGATCCAGGGATCCATATGCTTTGATCCCCAGGACCGCGCTGTGCAATCCACTATTTGCACATTCGCGGGAGGTACAAATAGTGGGTGCAGACTTGCCGACTGACACATACTCTGCCATGAAAACAGGCAAGTGTACAGAGCAGTGTCATAAGGTGCTCCCCTGATGTCACTGGCTGCAGGTGGCTCGCCCTGGCCCCTCAGCTAGATTATACAGACCTGCTGTGGGAGCAGCGGCAGCATGCACAGTAGAGGGAGGAATAGCCTATCCAGCATCCAGTAAAGCAAAGTGGTACTATCCCCCACAGCAGGCACCAGATTTTCCCGGGCACTGAATAATCTTTTCAACCTCCAGGGAAGCTGAGGGATGTCCCATCCCCCACGTCAGGCATCTGGAAAAGCTGTTATTTTCAGTTTTTTTTCGGGGGGGAGTTACTTTTCTTACAGTGTTAGTAGTAGAGGCATCTGACAGATGTCTCTCCATTACTAGCGCTAGGGCTTGGTGTCAGCCAGTAGTCCTGGCTAACACTGGAGTAAAATGGTAAAAAAAAAAAACAAAAAAAAAAAACAATTCATTTAAATAAACACTCCCCAACACCAGCCCTTGATGAATATTTTACTAAAGAAATAGATATAATACTGGTCCAACGTAATCCATCAAATCCCCTGCACATCTGAAGGTCATGGCTGTGACTGATCATCCTGTTCTTATTCCCCCAGTTCTATGAGTACTGGAAAGAGCCAGGTTGCCCTCAGAAGACCATCTACTGTGATGGTCTGCTTCTGGGGGGGGGCTATGGGCTGGGGTTTTTTTTACTGTGGAAAGGCACCATTATCCCTGGACTTTCCCATCCTGATAGTATCAGACTGCAGCTGTTGGTTTTACCTTGGCTGGTTATTGAAAATGGGAGGAACCCCACATTGTTTTTTTAAATAATTTGTTCTTTTTAGATTCTTAATAAAGAACTAAAACAAAATGACGTGAGATCTCTCAATTTTTAACCAGCCAGAGTAAAACTGACAGCTGCAGGCCACCCTAAAAAAATACCAATCTGCAGCCACCCAAGAAGTGGGACATCACATTAGATTGTCCCCCTTCTGATGACAACCTGGCTCTTCCCAGTACCCCTTATGTGTTGGGTACTGGGGAAATAGTGAGGAGAGGTTAGTGTCAGCTTTGTGGTAAAAAAAAAGCACTGTTGGCTGACTCCATGTCACAGCACTGCTAATGAAACATCTGTCAGATACCTTCATTACTAACACTAGAATAAAATGGTAAAAAAAACAAGAAAAAAAAGGAAAACAATTTATTTAAATAAACACTCCTCGACACCAGCGCTCCTTGAACATTTTACTAAAGAAATAGATATAACACTAGTCCAACGTAGTCCATCGAATCCCCTGCACATCTGAAGGTCATGGCTGTGACTGATCATCTGGTGGTGCAGGGAATGGTGTACAGGCCTCAGTCACACCACAATCTCCGGTGCGTTATTCTCTATCTCCCCCAGGAGACTGTGCCTGTAAGCTGTGGCTGTACCTCCTTTTTCACCCCTGCCACTTAGTGCCAAAGCAAAAGACCACCCCCACCTATAACACTCTATAATCACCCACAGCTATCGCCCCATAGCCCCTCTACTCTACCTATCACACCATGGGGAGTTTGTACAGAGGTGGGAACAGATAGGGAGATGCTGGAAAAGTGTGGAGTCTAAGATTTTTTTTGTGTTTTTTTCTGCAAGGATATGGCGTGGCTGGGAAAAATTGAAATGGTGGTCTGGAATGAATGGAGAAAGGAAAAGAGAACAACTCCTATAGGAGAAGACATCAGCTGTGAGTCACTATATGTTATTGCATTGTAATCAAGTCTGCAGACCATGTGAACAACCTGTTTCTACCCTCATATGGTCTCTGTATGGCAGAAATATCGGTAGTAGTGTAATGGTTTTTTTATCAGGGAAAAAGTTTGGCAGTATTATTTAGTCCCTATGTGGTGTGATATGTGGTCATGGTTGGGTGGTATTATTCAGTTATATGAAAGTCAAAGTGTGGCGCATTTTTCAGTCACAAATTTTGGTGGTAATATGGGGTCATTGTGTGGGTGGTTTTTTTCCTAAACTTGTGGGGTTTTATGGGTCTGATTTGTGGTTTTATTCAGTCAGTTTGTGGGGGTTTAATTATGTGTTTTATGGTGTTATGGTTTAAATTCCCCATCACTATGTGGTGGTGGTATGGGGGTTTTGATAGGGCTGGTATTATTTCATTCACTATGTGGTGGTGATTTATGGT
Organism: Phyllomedusa bahiana; assembly: GCA_025379985.1. NCBI lineage: Eukaryota > Metazoa > Chordata > Amphibia > Anura > Hylidae > Phyllomedusa > Phyllomedusa bahiana. Next base: position 33,880 of record JAODAL010007267.1, read on the forward strand.
CTTGTTGTTGTGGATTAATTTTTTATTATTTGGTGGTAAATATGTGGTGGAATTACTCAGTCAATATGGGGTGATCATATGTAGTCATGATGTGGCGGTATTATTCAGTCACTATGTATCTTGGTTTGCTCAGTAACAATATGGTGATATTTGCTCCCTGTATAGTGGTTTTAATGGGGGTCACTGTAGGGACTATTTTCCCAAGGTATCATCCATAGAATTTTTTTCTTATGTATTTGTATGGTTTTTGTATTTTTAATTTCTTTTCTTTATAAAAAATACTTTATTTTTTAGACCCCAGTAACGCCACTGTTGTTTTTGGGCCCGGGGTTTCTGCGGGAGGGGGGCTTATTATGTTAGGTAGGGGGGTGGTTAGGGGCCCTTGTCCGAGGGTGATGTCATTTGTTTGGGTGGGGTTTGGGGGGCCCTGGCCTGAGGTTTTCCCTTTTTTCAATCTCAAAAAATTTGGGGGAGGTAGTGTTTTTAAATTAAGCTTAGGGGAAAAAAACATTATGAAAAAGAAAAATGTAAATTCCCAATGTGTAGTAAAATAACAGAAAAAAATTTACAAAATAAATAAACTTGCTGCTGCATTAAGACGAAAGTATGATAAAACGTGTAATTCAAGACTTAAAAGACCATATAATTAATATATAGAAAATCTACTTGCCTAATATGCAGTTCAAATGAAATTAACAATGTACATAATATTTTGAAGAACATGCAAAACTGATGCACAGTGTCATGCTCAGTGCGTGCCATTTCTTTCATGTTCCTCGTGTCATACATCACCTCCTCAGGCTAAGCACTAGGCATAACACAGTATATCATGTTTGCCTGGAGTGTTTCTTTGATGTGTTGGCATTTTCCACTTATTTTCTGTTAACCTTGTCTTTTGCTTTTACATTTTTTAAACCCCTTTTTCTTGGCCCGCAGGATTCCTGGATTTTTTAAAAATTACATTGATTGGGCCCAAAACCAGGCCCCCTTTTTATTTCCCCCGCTATCTATTTCTGTTTTTTTAAAATGGGGTTTGGGGAAGTTCTGGTTTAATTTCCGATACATGCAAAAAATATGTTCCACCCCAAAGGGGCCATGGGACAAAACCTTATAAGTGGGAAAAACAGGGGGTTTTGACAATTTATGTAAGAAGGTTCTGTAGGTTCAAGAAATTTAAAACTATGGAATGCCCAACCCCAAGAGGTAGTCATAAAATATACTAGTATATGACAACACAAAGGACAGATACCTAACTAATGCCAAATTGCGTTACGGGTTACAAATAATTTACGACTGAATGATGTTTAATGTGGGAAAGTTTGATGTAATACTGAGTAAGTTAATGCAGTGGCACATTTTTTTTGGCACATGTATTCTGATTGATTTCCTATTATGTCTCTATACACTTTTTTACTATGATGGTTATTTTTCTTATAAACTTACACTTTATCTAATCATGTTACTTATGCATTTTTGTCCCTTTTATTCAATAGCTTCTCACTTTCTTGTACATCTTATAAATATATTTTTAAAACTCATACGATAAAAAAAATTGTTTTCAAAATGTATGAAAATTTTTTTGTAGTGGGAAATGGGGCTTTTTTAGGGGGTTTTTAAATAGTTTTTGCATTGAGTGCCCAAGGCTAATATTTTTGTTGTGATGGATCAACTTCTGTTTTGGGTTCTGTCTCTGCATTTTTTCAATCTAAGCAAGTATGTAACTATATACCATGCCACTCAAAATTGCATACAATATTTTGGTTATAGTTACTATTACTATTTCATCACCACTTAAACATAAGGGTACATCTACACAACAATTTTTAGAAATCCTCGTTGGATTCTACAGTTGAAAACCACGTTGGAAGACGCAGTTTTCATGGAGTATTTTATGTGGATTTTGAGATGAGGTTTTTTGCACCAGATTTACAGTCTGAAAATGAGTCCCATTCATCTATATGGAGCTTTGTACACGGATCTGTCATATAGATGTTTGGGACTATTATTGAACATATTTTTTTATAAAAAACAGTGGTTTTGAAATCCAACCTCAAAAAAATCCAGACTACAACTTGGATTTTCAATTGAGGTCTATGGACATGGTTTTACAGTCATTTTTTGATGGTTTTAAAAATCAAAAACTGACTGGAATTTCTTGCCAACGGACACTAAGGGCAACATGTATGTCCAGGGCTGCGCCAGTATTCTGATGTCCTTTCAGCCCCAAAACTGCTCTAGATGTATGAGCAGACGCACTCCAAAAGTAGGCACATTATGAGGCGCGCGCAGCGTTTTGTAATGCTTCCAAGCTGTGGGGGCGTTCTGAGGGCGTGTTGCACCACAATCGTATGATTCTACACATTTCCGACTGGAGGACGGCAAAACTGGGCGCATTACTGCTGGAACAGGCAGACCAAGTTATATGTGGTCTCCCTTAGCCTAAGTTGTCATGGGGAACTAGAAAGCACCAAATCTATGACCTGCAGGTTCATATATTCTGGTACATTCTACACTGCTTTAAAGCCTTTTAGAACTGGTCTCTATGCACCTAGATCATGCATGTCACCCAAAGAGTCTTGGAGCTTGATTATTAATGGGGTATCTACTCTTTAAAAAAAAGATTAAAAGTCCAGCAAAGGTAATAAAATAAAATTCTTGGTTACTAGCAGCCGTCTTGTGACTGCCGTTAACAGTCAGTGGCCTCAGCAGTCATGTGCCTTACTATTGGCATCTCAGCTTGATGATGGAAGCCATGATGCCAATAGTATAGCATGTAAACAAAACACAAAATCTGCAGCATTCTACAGGCACTAAAAAATGGTCAAAGAGGATAAAATAATTTTTTGGGGAAAGCATTACTGCTGCTGTGGGATATAGGAAAATGTTGAGGTTCTTAGTGTACATTGTTTACCAAAACTGTAAATGCCCACCTACTGTGACAAGGTGACCTCAATTCAGGTGGGAACCTACACTACATGTTGCCTCTCCTGGTGTCTGTTCAGACCTCAACATCTCAGGGAGAGGAGATTCCAGCTATAACCTGATCTGATTAAGGAACCTGTGCAGGTGGGCGGAGTGCACAAACCAAGATGGGATCCAGCCACTTCCCCATGTAAACAGTCAAAAAACAAAATATGGTCAGAACATTGATTTTGAAGACTAAATGTATAGGTGTAAGCTGGTTAGGCAGCCAAAAGCAATGCAAACACAACACAAAATCAACAGCTCTCTACAGGCAGTAAAAAACAGTCAAAGAGGACATAAGGAATTTTTGGAAAAGCATCACTGCTACTATTGAATATATGACAATTTTGAGATTCTTAGTGTACATTTTTGATCAAAACTGTACCACCTACCACGGCAAGCTGACATCAGTTCAGGTGGGAACCTATGCTACATGTTGCCTCTCCTGGTGTTGGAGACGGATGAAGCTCTTGCCAAAGCATCTACACTAGATCACTGAACAATTGGAGAGCTGAATAACTCCTTTCACCAGATGAGATAACTCCAGTATATTTTAGTCACCAGTTAAACACCTATTCCAACATTTCCAGCAGGACTACAATCTCTCCTACTAGGGTTTTAGGCTTTGTTCACACAGCAGAATTTTACTTGGATTTCAGTGTAGAACCCACGTGCATTTTTTTGTCGAAATCTGCTTGTATTCATTTTGGAATAAAATCTGGTGAGTATCCTTGCTGTAGCTTGTTCAGCGTGGAGCTTTTTTCTTGTTACAGCAGCGTTTCCCTTCCGAACAAGAATGTCATTGCTGTGGCACTGATTGATGTGCCACTAGCTTACATCAATGTTCGGAAGTGATGCCATGTTAGCAGAAGAACTGAAAGACATCCTGCTGGAACCAGGAATCAGAGGAAGGTGAGTATAACTGTTTTGAATTTTACTTGAGGTCTGGGACCTTTGCACATAATTTTCTTTTGAGGTAGACACCCCTTTAACCATTTACGATTAAATGATAAGAACGTGGGGCCCCAGGCAGTTGTAGCCCCTATTCAAAGCCTTCATAGCTGTATGTACTCTTATTACACTTATCAAAACTTTCTTGTGCTAATGTCACAAAACATGCTTGAAGACGTGGCGACAATTTTAATTGAACATGACCAAATATTGGCATTGGAAGAAAGTAGTAGAAAATGCTGCTAGAAAGAAGGCAAGAAAATATTTCAGTTTTATGTTCTATGGGCTACATGTATGAATGGGGCTGCAGCAGGTTTCTGGTGTACTGTGAGCCAAATTTGGCATAGCCTTGTTCTATAGATCTATGAACAGTTGCACTCCAAACTTTGGCACACTCTGCGCCTGTCCCGATTGAATGTGATATGACAAAACTAGGTGCATAAACTGTTAGAACAGCTAGGCAAAGTGAAAAGTGGTCTGCCTGAGCCGAAAGTTGTTGTAGTGGAATTAGATTTGGCATTTGGGGAAAAGAATATAAATTATTTCACAACTTATACCCCTAAAATAATATACCGTATATACTCGAGTATAAGCCAACCCGAATATAAGCCCAGGCATCTAATTTTGCCACAAAAAACTGGGATAACTTATTGACTCGAGTATAAGCGTAGGGTGGAAAATGCAGCAGCTACTGGTAAACTTCAAAAATAAAAATGGATAATTACATAGGCAGGAATAGGCAGTTTAATATCCCCCATAGGTAAAAATTTATTTAATAATTTTTTATTTATATAGCACAACATTTTCCCGCAGCACTTTACAATTCGAGGGTAAAGGTACAGACATTACACATTAAAAGTACTTACAGATGAGACACAAGGTGTGAGGGCCCTGCTCATGAGAGCTTACAATCTATTAGGGTGTATGGGTGAAACAGACGGTAAGTGCCAAGTTTACAATGGTCCAGTCATGTTTTAAAAATAGGGGGTGGTTTACATGGAAAATGGATGAACCTTCCACCTTGACAGTACATCTATAAACAGGTAAGTGCCTGTGAGTGCCAAAGTGTAGGGAGTGACGATGTGTGTGATAGGGGTTTTAGGGATCTTGGTAGGCCAGACTGAAAAGGGACATTTTTTCTCGGGGCCCTCTTAAAAACTTGAGGGTTGTGAATGTGCCTGATCGCCCGCGGTACCCTGTTCCCAGAGTACGGGTTTGCACACACGTATGAAATCTGGAGACGGGCATGGGAGGTTCGGATGATTGAAGATTTTAACCTGTTTAGCAGCAGAGCGGAGAGAGCGGGTCGGGTGGTAGACAGTGACGAGGGGGGGTGATGTAGGGGGGTGCAGCATTGTGGAGAGCTTTATGGGTGAGTGTGATGAGTTTATATTGTATCCTGGACTGAACGGGCAACCAGTGCAGGGACTGACACAGGGTAGAGGCATCAGTATAGCGGCTGGAAAGAAAGATGAGCCTGCCTGCTGCATTCACGACAGATAGAAGAGGGGAGAGTTTGCACAGAGGGAGACTGATTAGCAAGGAGTTACAGTAGGCGAGACAAGAAAGAATAAGGGCCACAATGAGAGTTTGAGTTGTTTCCACAGAGAGAAACGGATGGATTCTGGAGATGTTCTGAGGGGCAGGTGACAAGGGTGGCAAGGGATTGGATATTTTGGGGTGAAGGTCAGATCAGAATCTAGTATAAAACCCGGACAGCGGGCCTGCTGCCTAGGAGTAATGGTGGTACCACATACTGAAATAGAAATAGCAGGTGGGGGGTTGGTTACTAGATGGCGGAAAGACAAGAAGTTCAGTTTTAGTGAGGTTTGTTTCAGGTGGAGAAGGACTTTGTCAAAGGGCAGCGGTCAGACAGTCACTGGTGTTTTGTAGGGAGTAGGAGTGATGTCACGGGAGGAGGTGTATAATTGGGTGTCATCAGCATAGAGATGGTACTGGAAGCCCAATCTGCTGATGGTGTGTCCAATGGGGGTGTGTACATTTAAAAAAGGGAGAGGACCTAGAACTGATCCCTGAGGAACTCCAACATCAAGAGGTAGAGAAAAGGAGGTAGATCCGAAAAAAGACACACTGAAGGAGCGATAAGACAGGTAATATGATAACCAAGAGAGAGCGGTGTCCTTGAGGCCAATGGCACTGAGCATGCTGAGGAGAAGTTGGTGATCAACAGTGTCAAACGCTGCAGAAAGATCCAGGAGAAGCAGCAACGAGTAGTTACTCTGAGATTTTTCTGTTAGGAGTTCTTTGAGACTTTAACTAAAGCAGTTTCCGTGGAGTGTAGGGTGCGGAAACCGGATTGTAGAGGATCGCAAAGAGAGTTAGTAGAGAGATAGCGGATTAGGCGACAGTAGACCAAGCATTTCGAGTTTTAGAGATGAAGGGCAGATTAGAGACTGGTCGATAATAAGCAGCGCAGGACGGGTCCAGAGTGGGCTTTTTTAAAGGGGTAAAGGTAAAGGCAGTTTAATATCCCCCATAGGTATGTAAAGGCAGGTATGTGTCCCCCATAGGTAGGTATAGGCAGTTTAATGTCCCTCATAGGCAATAATAGGCAGGTATATGTCCTCCATTGGCAGGTTATAGGCATGTATATGTCCCCCATGTGTAGGTTATAGGCAGGTATATGTCCCCCATAGGCAGGTTATAGGCAGGTATATGTCCCCCTTGGCAGGTTATAGGAGGTATATATGTCCCCCATAGGCAGGTTATAGGCAGGTATATATGTCCCCCATAGGCAGGTTTTAGGCAGGAATATGTCCCAATAGGCAGGCATATGTCCCTATAGGCAGGTTATAGGCAGGTAAATATCCCTTATAAGCAGACATAGACAGGGTTTTAAAAAAAAATACAAACACTTACCTCACTCACTCACTGCTCCGACTCCTGAGCGCTCCACTCCGTCTTCAGGCACAGGCAGTGTGATGTCATCTGGCCATGCAGGCAGCGCGATGACATAGCACGCTGCCTGTGCCAGAGACTCCGGACAGCCATGAGTCTGCGGCCATCCAGAGTCCACTGCGGAGCCGGGAGTGCTCGCTCTCTGCTCCGCAGTGGTATTTTCACCTGTATGCTCGCGGATGAGTACACAATACAGTAGAAGCTCCCAGACGTGTCGGCTTACTCGGTGATATCTGCTGTAATCCCTCCCTGAGGAGTCACATAGAGCAGGAGTGTCCCTGCCAGCGCCTGGGCCATTGCAGCGCCCGAGCGCCGACAGTGACTCGAGAATAAGCTGAGGTCGGATTTTTCAGCACATTTTTTGTGCTGAAAAACTCGGCTTATACTAGAGTATATACAGTAAACTAATTTATAATAATTATCAAACTATACAAAATTAAAACTAATATAAAACAAATACGTTTAGACTCGAGTTATAACCGAGTTTTTTTCATTGTTTCATAAATGGGCTGAAAAATCCCTCATCGACTATACTCGAGTTACTGTCGGCCACCCGCGCGGCGATACCCATGCGCCGGCAGGGACACTTCTGGTATAATGCGACTCCTCAGGGAGCGCAATATAGAAAAAGCCCGCACAGCCAACACGAAGCACTGCCGTGGCCCTCGCTGTCAGGCGATCTCTTCCCCTATATGGCGACTCCTTCCTCCGGAGCGCATAGAGGTGAGATACCACGGTGGGCATAAGCAGGCGCTCCCGTGCGCCGCATGGACTCTCCGGAGACGGGCGCAAGCAGACTCTCGGCTGTCCGAGTTCCTCAGGCACAGGCAGCGTGTGTCAGTCACGCTGCGTGCGTGCCTGATAAGCATCCCCCTCCTGTGCCTGAGAAAAGATGAGAGAGCGCGCCGAGGCCCGGACAGCGAGGGATCAGGTAAGTTATGTTTAGTTTTTTAGTTACCTACCTATCACGTTCCTATTCCACACTATACTAGCCTATACCCTGAACTATATTCCTAGCCCATGACCTGGACTATACCTAGCCTATACCTGACTATACCTAGCCTATACCTGCCTATACCAGCCCATACCTGACTATACCTAGCCTATACCTGCCTATACCAGCCTATACCTGACTATACCTAGCCTATACCTGACTATACCTAGCCTATAACTGACTATACCTAGCCTAAACCTGCCTATACCAGCCTATACCTGACTATACCAAGCCTATACCTGACGATAACAGCCTAAACCTGACTATACCTAATTTAGCCTAACCGCTGCCTATACCCACCTATACCTGACTCTACCTACCTATACCCTGCCTATTACCACCTAAACCTGACATACCCACCTATACCAGCCTAATACCCTACCTAACCATGCCTATACCTAGCCTATACCTACCTGCCTACAACTGAACTATATACCAGCCTATACCAGATATATATCCTATCCTATACCTTCCTATACCAGACTATACCTAAGCCTATACCTGACATACCTACCTATTACCAGCCTAAACCAGCCTATTCGGACTATACCTATCCATACCAGCCTATACCTGACCTATACCTAGCCCTATACCGGCCATACCACCTAAACCTGACTATACCTAGCCATACATGCCTATTACCCCTGCTTACCTAAGCCTTATACCTGCCTCTACCAGCCTATACCCTACTATATACCAGCCTATACCCTAGCACTATACCCACCTATACATAGCCTATACCCAGCCTGTACCTGCATAGTCCCTAACCTATAAAGAACATAAACCTGCCTAGGAGGCGGAGCGGCGAGGGAGTCAAGGAAAGGGTTATGTTTGTTTTTTTTTTTAATTACCTGCCCTATACCTTACTATACCTCCTATACCAGACTATACCTAGCAATACCTGCAATACCTACATATAAACTGACTATAACCATAGCATATACCTGCCTATACCACCTATACCTGACTATACCTAGACTATTCCTCCTATACCAGCCTAGACCTACTAAACCTAGCACCTATACCGTGACTATAACCGAAGCCCTATAACTGACTATACCTAGCCTATACCGTCCTATGACCAGACTATACCTGACAAACCTACCGTACCTGCTATACCAACTAATACCTACTTTACCTCGCCTATACCTGCTATATACAGCCTATACCTGACTAGTCCTACGCGTGACCGGCATTTTCCAGCCGATATTCCGACTATTCCTGCACTATTCAGCCTATACCCGACCGTATAACCGGCATATACCGACCTAGATTCCTGCCTATTATGACTAGTCCTATCCACCTTACCAGACTATACCTAGCCTATACCTGCCTATACCAGACTGATAACCTAGCCTATACCTGACCTAGACCGACTTAGAACATGACATACCAGCCTATTCCTGCCTATAACCTCCGCACAGACCTGACTATACCCTAACTATACCTGTCTATACCTGCCGATACCTGACAATACCTATCCGTAATCCTACGATACCAACCTATAACTGACTATAATACTAAGCCTTACCTGCCTATGACCATGTCTAAACCTGACCTATACATAGACTATACCTGCCTAGACCAGCGAACATGTACATACCCTAGCAGATAACCTGACTATACCGAGCCATAACGACTTACTAGCCTATACCTGCCTATACCAGACTAAACCTGACTATACCTAGCCTACTAACCTGCCGCTTACCGAGACTAAACCTGACTATACCTAGCCATACCTGCCTATACAGGCCTATACCTGACTATCCTATCCTATACCTGCCTATACCAGCCTATACATGACTATAACATGCCGCTACCACCTCATACCCTAATCTATCCAGCCTATACCTAGCCTTACCTGCCTTATATCCAGTCAAACCTCTGACGATACCTAGCCTATAACCTGCCAAGAACCACCTATATCCTGACTATACCTAGCCTATACCTGACCTATACCTACTAATAACTGACTATACCAACCTATAAACGAGCCTATACCAGACTATACCTGACTATACCTAGCCTATACCTGCCCATACCAGACTATACCTGACTATACCTAGCCTATACCTGCCTATACAGCCTATACCTGACTATACCTAGCCTTATACTGCCTATACCCCATCCATACCTGACTATAACAAGCCTATACCACATATACCCCAACATATACCACCAATATCCCTAGCTATACCTTGCCTATACCAGACGAACTACCTATACCTGACTATACCTAGCCTTACCTGACTATCACCTAGGCCTTATACCTGCTATACCCAACCTATACCTGACTATACCTAGCCTATACCACCAAATACCTGACGCTACCTAGCCTATACCTCCTATACCAAGCCCTATACCTACTATACTAGTCCTATACCTGCCTATACTGCCTAATACCTAGCCTATACCTGGCCTATAACCCCAGCCTATAACCTACCTATACCAGCCTATACCTAGCCTCTACCCACCTATACCTGCATTTACCCAGCCTACTACCTGCCTATAACCCTACCCTAATAGAACATAAACCTGCCTATATCCCTGCCAAATAACCTGCCTATAAGATCATATAAACTGCCCGAATGTGGGTCATAAAACCTGCTATAAACTGCTAAGGGGACATAAACCTGCCTATAACGGCCTATGGGGGACATAATCCTCCTATGGGACTGATACCTGCATATAAATTGCCTGTTTGACATATACCCCTGCTATAAAACTGCTGTGTGGGACATTAGAACTGCCTATACCTGCCTATGGGGACATATAGCTGCCTCTGGGGGACATAAAACCTGCCTGGTAATTTTATTTGGTAGCCCCATTTTTTATTTTTAAATTTAAACCATAGGCCTCTGCATTTTCCACCCTGGCTTAGACTCGATCATTAACTTTCCGTTTTTTGTGGCAAAAGTAGTACCCACTGTCGCTTTAGACGGAGTCGCTTTATACTCGAGTATATACGGTATTAAATTATATAATATAAAATTAATATAAAATGCTATAATATCCACAAAAAAATAATTTTCTCCTAAGAGAAATATACAACATATAGGGCCCCATCCGCATGTATGAAAACTATCCAGGTCTAAAACTCTCTTTGTTGCTCATAGCAACCAATCAGAGCGCCCCTCTCATTTTACCAGAGCACTATCTGAAATGGAAGGGAAGCTCTGATTGGTTGCAATGAGCTCTGATTGGTTGCAATGAGCAACAAAGAGACTTTTAGACTTAGAGGGTTTTCATACATTTAGGCCATAATATCAATAGGTTCTGGGTCCGCTTGGATCATCAAGAAATCATTATGGCCTTTCTCTGTTCATGATTTGCTCTTGTTTTGCTCTGTTCATCACTAGATATTCTCTGTTTTGCCTCAGTCATGTAGATGTCTCTGTTTTTCCTCTGCCTTCAGGGGTGTAATAGAGAAGTCCTGGGCCCCAATAGCAAACTTGATGCCCCCCACTACTCCTCCTCCTACCCAAACATTACGGACCTCTTTAGTCAGCAGATTTATAGATAATACAGGAGCAATACTTCACCATAGAATCTCACCTGACTGCACCAAACAAAATCCCACTATGGTTAGGAGCCAACATTAACAATATGCTTACTACAGAAAGAACCCATTAACCGCCAGAACGCGTTCACAATGACTACCACCTAGTGACTGAATAAGTACCCCCTACACTATTATTGATTAAGATTAATATTACCGCCATATAGCCGTATATACCATGTATACAGTTGCCCTACAGACTATTATTACCATTATACAGTACCATATAAGCGTAATACTAGTGTTCACAGGACTCTGCAGACTGTATATTACCCCCAGACAGTGACCAAAAGTTGTGATACATGTACACAGACCTGCAGAATGTATATTACTTCCATACAGTGACCATATATGGGAAATACCACTATAACACAGCCTGCGACATATGAGTGATTACTCTTGCAGGTACAAATCCTGTACTCACAGTGATGTTTCTCTGACGAGTCGTTGACTTTCCATTTTGTTTGACATCCAGTTTAGATCGCAATGATGACTTTTCCTGGATACCACTTGTCCCTAAATATTGGACACTAAAAATCATAATTCCTCACTTTTCCACACCTGAACACCCTTCCCCTGTCCCCCACCTCTGTACAAACTTCCAAGAGAGTGCAGAGTGGCCACAAGCCATAGCTTAGGAGCAAATCCTCCCGGATGGAGAAACAGAGGTTGCGCCCGCCCCCTTGTAGATTATGTATCCAGCTATTGTCTGTACCCCTCAGGATAATATTACCAGGTAGGTGACCTTTTTAGATAGTTGTAGGGCTAGGTAGGTAGGTTTGTAAGGTTCAGGTAGGTAGGCAGTACATAGGCACATGTAGGTAGTGCAATTGGTCCTAGGTAAGTAGGCAGTAGTTTATCAGGTCCAATTAGTATGTAGCTACAGGCTAACAGGTAGGTAGGTAGATTGGCCCTAGGTGGGCAGTAGTTAGGAACCAGTTAGATAGGTAGCCCCCAGGTAGGTAGCTAGGCTGTAGGTGGGGCCCACAAGGAGTAGGGTAAATAACTATAGGGGCGCAAAAAAGGCATGCAGGCATTAGTGTCATAGCATAAGGTGGTCCACAAATTACCTGGCTCTGAGGCGGTAGGTGGGCCCCATTAGCTAGCTAAATACCATTGGTGGATAGGTGGGCCCACATAGGTAGGTAGGTAAATAGACTATAGGGGGCGCCAAAAAGGCATGCAGGCTTTAGGTAGTCAATAGGGGCCATATAGGTAGGCAGGCAGGGTTCAGGTAGGTTACAGGGGCCATATAGTTAGGCAGGCAGGGTGTAGGCAGCTACAGGGGGGCATATAGGTAGGAAGGTAGGGTTTAGGTAGGGTATAGGGGCCATATAGGCAGACAGGCAGGCAGGGTTTAGGTAGCTATAGGGGCCCATAATGAGCAAGCCAGGGTTTAGGGTTATTAGGGCCCATATAGTTATGGAGGCAGGTTTAGGGGCAATATGGGGCCATTTATTTTGGTAGTGGCAAGTTTTATTAGCTACAGTGGCCCTATATAAGTAGGAAGGCATTGTTTAGATAGCTATAGAGACCCCATATATGTAGGCAGGCAGGGTTTAGGGGGATTATAAGGGCCATATAGGTATGCAGAAAGGCAGGGGTTAAGTACCTATAAGCGGCCATATTATGTAGATAATGCAGGGTTTTGGTTAATTTATAGGGGCCCATTAGAGGTAGGTAGGCAGGTCTTAGACAGGCTTTATTAATGTTAAAAAAAATAAGTCTCTGTGCTCGGCGCAGGGGCGGCACAATGACGTGACATCATCGCGCCGCTCACATCAGCACGTAGCCCATAAGCGTCAGATTATAAGCGGAACACCACACGCAGGTCCCTGCCTTTACCGCTCAGACGAGTGCCAGCTTTTCAAGGCAGATGTGTTGGGTCTCCCTCAGCTCCGCCGCCGCGGGCATGAACTTATTTATGTTCATTGTCGGCGGGCGCAGGAGCGGAACTACTGTTGTAGCAGAAGCCCTAGAAGCTGTAACGGGCCCCGTAGCAACTGCTACGTGTGCTACCCCGGTATTATGCCCCTGACTACCTTGCTAAATAAAATGAGGGTAAAGGGGCTGGACTGAAGTAAAAATGTTGGTGCTCTTTTGCTTGTCAGAAAGCTCCTGGCCCCAATTATTGCAGTGTAGTAGAAACAGAAGAAACTGCAACTTTATAACATTTTATGTATATCATGACCATAAGATTGCCAAAACTACCAAACAAGATGGGAATACCACCTTAAGCTACCATTTGCTGCTCAAGATTGGAGGTTTTACAATAAAAACCATCCAGAAAATTCGAAGAAACACAATCCTCTGAAAACTTCATCGTGCGGTTCACACATATGATTCTAATTCACCTTATCTCTGTTGGAATCAATGCTTCCAAGATGGCTCACAATCCACCAGCAAATTAGTTGACTAAAATAGCCAAAGCAGTACGTCTTACATCCATCTCCTATGTTTAAGACAATCCACACTTAGGTATGTCTGTGCTGGTAACAGCAGCTATCAGTGAATGAAGTGTTACTGAGCTGGAATGTCAGACACTGTCATTGATACAAGTCTTAGATACAATAATACAACTTGGTTGGCACACCAGAGGAAAAAGTATTCTTAGGTGCAGATCAATAACCCTTGACAAAGCTCATAGAAACTTTACAAAGAATAATTTGGTCGCAGGCCAAAAGGTTGTATGCAAAGTAATATAGTGTTTATTCAAAACATATCCACAGGCTCCAAAAAATTATAATATGCATAAGAGCCATCTTTCTCCATTGGGCTACGACCTCTGTCCCACGACACAACCTTTACTTATGTGACTTTTGAAAAAGGTCAAACGGACCAAAACGTCATCATCATCAAATAACTCACTAGCACCTTATGCATATTATAATTTTTTAGAGCCTGTTGATAAGTTTTGAATAAACACTATATTACTTTTGCATCAAACTTTCGGAGCACAATCAATTTTCTATGTTATATTGTTACAAGACTGTCATTGCTTCAAGAATAGTGTTGTGCCTAGCAAACAATGAAGGGATGTCTTGCTGGAGAATCACAGCACCTTCAGTCAGATTGATTCATAGGGCTGCTGGAAGTCGAGCCTCAATGACACAAATATTTAGCTTTCTTTTATAGGTAGTTAAATATATCAATATATATCTAATAAAACAATAAATATACCCATATATTCCTACCTGTGGATATGCCATACATGTCTCAGATAAGAATACCCCTTTAAGGATTGGAAGGACTAACATGTGTATGGTACATATGTGCATGCCTGAGGTGGATAATGGGGCCTAATTGGAAAAAGAAGCATGGTAGATGTGTTTTGTATAGCTGGCATACTGAGTAGCTTGTAACATGATTTGGGTTCTCATTTTGGCTGAAGTCCCTAGACATTGTATGGAATATTAAAAGAGCAAATGTGCCAGAATGGAGTTGGAAAACAGGAAAAGAACAAGCCAGGGTCCCGGTCCGACATGGGGGGGAGGCCCTGCATAACCCAGCCAGTGGGTCAGGTGCATTTCATTGGTAGAGGTGGCTTGTCGGGTCGGAGGTCTGGATGGGGAGAGGGGGAGACAATCGGCGCATGAGACTGGAAACGAGTGGTCCCTCCCACCCTCCACTTAACATCTGCGTGTTGTGTGTTTGTCTCGTATTGGTTGTGTGCAAGTTTTGTTTTGTGTCTTGTTGGCGATCTATTGGGTTTTTATTGAGGCCTTGTTGTGGCGGCCATTGGTGGGTCGGGTGTCATTGGGTTATTGAGGAAGATGTTGGGAGGTGGTTCGTTATGGGGATAGCCCCTCAATTTTGGAGCTTTCTCCTTGGTCTTGAGTCAGCAAACAAACAAACCCTCACACAGGTCCGCAGACAGAAAAATGTAAAAAAAAGTTATTGGTCTCAGAAAATGGGGATGCAAAGCAAATAATGAAAAAAAAATATTGGAATTGTTCTGACTCGCAGAATATAGATAACATCATGTATACCACACAGAGTATAAATGACAAAACCTCAAAAAATAAAAAATAAAAAAATGGCTAGGGAGGGCACAGCAGCAGCTGGTCGCATGCATCTTGCCAGGCTTTTGAATTTTCTGTGGGGATATAGGGGTACACCATTTGGCCTATTTGCCTATAGCACCAAAATGCCTTGCCCTGCACAGCTTGCTCGGTAACTACCACAGAAAGGAATAGAGAGAGCTGTGAACATGTGTGGTCACCTCTCCACTCAGCCTCCACGAGTGGCTAGCATCCAGCTTATTAAGTGCATTGAGGGACCCCCATTATCTACATAGGTGTTGGTCCTAGAAGGAAGACCAACATCTATTATTATTTTACTATTATTATTTATTTTAGAGCGCCCTCAGTTCCAGAGCGCTGTACAATCGGGTTGCATACATAACATAGTTCAAATAACTACAAGGGAGACAAATTAATAAATAATACTGGTACAGAAGGAGAGAGGTCCCTGCGGTGAGGGTTAATTACAAGGCGTTTATGACATCTTTGGGGGATTGCCTGTATTTGTAGGGGCGTCGCTAGGCTTTTTTTTTTTGGGGGTGGGGCCCCCCCGAATAAAAACCCTGTCCCCCGATCCCCCGGGCCCGGCCCTTTGCCCTGGGCCTGGAGAACCATGGCCCTTTGTGCATGTGGCCCCGCTGGACGACACACACCCGGGGTTTGCGGAGCAGGGGGCGAGCGCCCCCTCCCCCGCAGACGTGTCGGACCCGCAGGCCCGCACCGAGAGGCCGGGGCCCTCACAGCGCTGGGGCCCCGCCGCGGGCCCCGTGGCCTCAGCCGGAGCGTCGCGATGACGTGATGTCTTACGCCGTGCCTGCCTCGGGCGCAAGCGTCTAGGCCTTGCGCCCGAGGAGCTGGGAGGAAGCGGGTAAAGGGAAGGCGGGGTCGCGGGGGGTTAAAAGGTGAGTTTTAAAGTGTTTTTTTTAAAGCGGTTTACCTGCCTCGTCCCCTAAAATGCTCCCTGTGGCCCCCCCCCCTGTTGTGGCCCATATACTGCCTGTGGCCCCCCATATCCTCCCTGGGGCCCCCCTTCCCTGTTTTGTGGCCCCCCTATTGTTTCCCCTTTTTCCCCCTTTTCCCCAATCCCTGTTGGGGCCCCCATTATATGCCTGGGGCCCCCCCTTACCCCTCCCTGTGGCCCCCATACCCCTCCCTGTGCCCCCTAAAATGGTCCCTGTGCCCCTATTTGCCTGCCTGGGGCCCCCCTTTATAGCTTGGGCCCCCCATTCCCTGTCTGTGCCCTATATGCTGTGTGGCCCCCCCCCCTTTCCCCCTTTGGCCTGTCCCCCTTTAAAAATTCCTGGATGGGGCCCCCTTTGTGTGGCCCCCTTCCTGCCTGTGGCCCCCTATCTGCCTGTGCCCCTTTAATCCCTCCCTGGGGCCCCTATAATGCCTGCTGGGGCCCCCCCATACGCCTGCCTGTGGCCCCCATTTTTTTCCCTGCCTGTGGCCCCCAAATTTTTTCCTGTGTCCCCCCTTTTCCTGCCGTGGCCCCATTTATCTGGGGGCCCCCCCAAATTATGCTCGTCCCCCATTTTATGCCTCAGTGCCCCCTTTTTTTCCCCCCTTTTCCCTTTTGGGGCCCCTTTTATACTCCCTCAGGCCCCCATATATGCCCGTGCCCCTATATACCTTCTTGGGGCCCTTTATACGCTCAGTGCCCCCCCCCATATACGGCCCTGTGGCCCATATACTGCCTAGTGCCCCTTTAGCGGGGGGCCCCCCTATTACTGCCTCAGTGCCCCCTATACTGCCTCGTCCCCCTATATACCTTCTTGGGGCCCCCTTTACTCCTCGTCCCCCTTTAAAAATGCCTTGGCCCCATTATACTGCTCAGTCCCTTATATCCCTTTTGGCCCCATAACCTGTCTGGGGCCCCCTATATTCCCTCGGCCCCCTTTTTATCCCCTCAGGCCCCTTATACCTTTTGGGGCCCCCTTTATCTGCCTCAGTGCCCCCATAACTCCCTTGGCCCTTTTATATGCCTCGTGCCCCTATATACTCCCTTTGGGCCCCCTATACCTCCGGGGCCCCTTTTTACTGCCCCAGTGCCCCCAATATGCCTCAGTCCCCCTATATCCCTCCCTGTGCCCCATATATCCCCTGTGCCCCCCTTATATCCCTGCCCCCCCCTTTTATTTTTTGCCCCCTTGTCCCCCCCCTTTATATCCCTCTCCCCCCTTATATGCCGTCCCCCTATATATGCTGTGGCCCCATATACCTGCCTGGGGCCCCCTTTAACCTGCTGTGCCCCATATATGCTTAGTGCCCCTTTTATACCTAATGGGGGATGCTAAAAATTTAATTAAGGATTTTGTGGAAATGTGGGATTTAAGTTTTTTGTCAAATTCAGGGACGGTATTGGGGGACAATCGATAAAGGTGTGAACGGATGGAGAAAAAAAAGGGAAAAAGTGAACGACAATGATCAAAAAAGGCGTCCCCGGTGAGTTACAAATGAAAATGAGTGTAATCACTTATTTTTGAGAGTTACATACAATATTTTTACCATATTGGTCACTTTATGGCGGTGGTATTGTAAACAGAGCCTGTGTAAAAGTGTGGTCAATTGGGGGGTGGTTTGGTCGGGTTGGCGGATTTTTTGACCCCTTTAAATAGTAATAGTTTGGGGTCTTGGTTTTGTAGGAGGGTTTTTTGTAACAAACACTTGTCTGGTAGATTTTCCCTGTTCGGTGTATGTTTTGGTGCTGTTTAGGGGTATTGTATATGAAAAGGGGAGAAGTTTGAAAAAGTTAAAATTTTCATTTGGGGTTTTTATGTAAGTGACTGTGAGGGAGGACGGGATCGTGTGGATGTGCAGAAAATTGTGACGGAAAACAAGGTTTTTTCTGTAAAAAAAACATCGAGTTCACAATGAGGCGTGAAAAATGTCGTGTGAACCCAGCCCTACCCAGAAAAACACAAAGGGCCCGAGCTCCGGATGTTTTAGGACCCTAGCAACGCCCCTGATATTTGTGGTGGGCATAGCCCTTTAAATAGGGCAACATAATCAGATGACAGCTCTCCAGCATTACTACACTATTTACAGAAGCCCAAACCTATGACATGGTAGAACTGCCTTATTTAAGTTATCCACTGTTTTACTCCCAGAATATTCTCCACTGCCCTACTTTTCTGATCCAGTGCCAAATATAGATGAAAGAAGTCAAGACATGTTGGAAATTGAGGATCAGAGACTGCCAAACGAAATAATTGTTCTCCATTCTTGGACAACATTAAAGGGGCCACAATGCCAGCACCATCACTGCCTATTACACAGGAAATTTGCCCCCCTACCAATCAGATCCAATAGACATGAGGGGGCAAAAGCTACTCAAATGGATGACCCTAGCACCATGCAGTGATCGTTGATAAACCAAGGCAACCTCCACCCACACTCATTCCCACAGACTTCCCCATAGTAACCAGTTTAGAAACAAACAATTAACATATAAACCAATATATTTTAAGTAAACACCAGTCATACCTAGCGGAAGAGGTCTTTGGAGCTACAAAAGGTCTGGCGACCATTTACAGAAACAATAATAACATAAAACCCTAGTTTTACCTCCAGCCATAAAACACACCTGCTTGGAGGCACCAAAAGCCAAAAAATAATGGCTAATTTACCAAAAAACATCAGTTCACAGACATTCCACCTTGTATGAGCCCCACCACCTTCACCAAGTGTGGCTTTCATTGGCAAATTTATGACTTTTTGATCTCTTTTTATCTCAATTTTTTGGGAGGGAAAGTGGGAAAAAAATTCAACTTTAAGGTTGGATATTTTTATGGCAGGATAAATAAGGCTATATATTGAAATATAGGACTTTTACAGATTCACCAATACCAATTCCGTTTAATATTTTTTTTATTTTATTTTTTTACTGTTTTTCCTTTTTTCATTTATAAAATGGGAAAAGTTGGGGTGTTTTAAACTTTTAATTTTTTTCTATTGTGAAAACTTTTTAAAATATTTTTTACTTGTAATTTTAGTCCTCCCAGGGGTATTTGACTGCTAGGAGGCACAGTCACTTGTAAACTTTTCTGCAATACTAATGTATTGCAGAATAGTGTGCAATCACAGCTCTCGTATTACACCTTGCCGCTGACCTACCTCAGGGTGTAATAGGGGGAGTAACATGGTAGGTCTGGAGAGCTTTATTAGGCTCCCAATTGCCATGATTATTGTTCAGAACCCCATGGCACAGGAGACCTGTTGGTGTTGGAAAGGAGTACTCTCCCTTAAGCATTCATGTCTAGATGCCACCATTGCAATGACCAGAGCAGGGCCGGACTGGGAATAAAAATCAGCCCTGGCACAAAGCCCCCACCAGCCCACATGCAATATCCACTTAAAAAATTTCCCTTGTTCTTGCACCTTGCCACTTTCTAAAATAAACTACACTATAAAGGTGCTTTCACACAGAGCATTTTTGGTGCATTTTTTATGTTTTTTTTGGAGCGTTTTTGTGCAGAAAGGCAGAGCAGTTAATGCTGTACATTTCTGCACAAAAAAATGCATCAAAAAAATGCACCAAAACCGTTCCGTGTGAAAGCAGCCTACACACAAGCAAGGAAGAAAGAAACAGTGGTGCAGAGAAACCCCTCGTCACAGACTCAGGTGTGCACTTGCTTTACAATCCGGGACAAGCCCACACTGACACTACATAAACACTAACATAACCTACATCACCACCAATCACATCACCAGTAGTCAGGTCACCATCACATGAATACAGCACTGATTCAAGAATAGAAGTAAAATGACCCCTGACAGCAGGGACTCACAGGAGACATCATCTCTAATGGGAGTTGTTCTCTTCTCCTTTTCTTCTCCTTCTGGCCCAAACCTCCATGATGTCTTCCCTGATGAGTTGTTCCCTTCCATTTCTTTCTCTGTCCGGTACAGCATGCAGTGTCTTCTTCTCCCGGTCACTACTCATCCCTGTAGAATTTACCACAAATACATCTTAGACTCCTCTCTTTTCCAGTACTTTCCTATCAATTCCCCAAACAGCGTATGTTAGACCCTAAAAATTAGAAATTAAAAAATGTCAGATAAGTGGCATGTAAAGGTAGACTCCCATTAGTTAGGTAAACAGAGCCTTCCTCCATTAATTTGGTAGGTAGACAGGGCCTACCCCTATAACTAGCCAGGTAGCTGGGGCTGCCCCCAGTAAATAGCCAGGTAGCTGGGGCTGCCCCCAGTAACTAGCCAGGTAGCTGGGGCTGCCCCCAGTTACTAGCCAGGTAGCTGGGGCTGCCTCCAGTAACTAACCAGGTAGCTGGGGCTGCCCCCAGTAACTAGCCAGGTAGCTGGGGTTGCCCCCAGTAACTAGCCAGGTAGCTGGGGCTGCCCCCAGTAAGTAGCCAGATAGCTGGGGCTACCCCCAGTAACTAGCCAGGGAGCTGGGGCTGCCCCCAGTAACTAGCCATGAAGCTGGGGCGGCCCCCAGTAACTAGCCAGGTATCTGGGGCTGCCCCCAGTAACTAGCCAGGTAGCTGGGGCTGCCCCCAGCAACTAGCCAGGTAGCTGGGGCTGCCTACAGTAACTAGCCAGGTAGCTTGGGCTGCCCCCAGTAACTAGCCAGTTAGCTAGGGCTGCCCCCAGTAACTAGCCAGTTAGCTAGGGCTGCACCCAGAAATTAGCCATGTTGGGCCTAAGGAGCTGCCCCCAGTAATTAGCCAGGTCGGGGCCAGTAATTAGCAGGCAGAGCCAGTATGTAGCCAGGCAGGGCCAGTAAGTAGCCAGGCAGAGCCAGTATGTAAGCAGGCAGGACCAGTATATAGCCAGGCAGGACCAGTATATAAGCAGGCAAGGCCAGTATGTAGGCAGGCAGGGCCAGTATATAAGCAGGCAGGGCCACTTATAGGCAGGCAGGGCCAGTATATAAGTATATAGCCAGGCAGTACCAGTATAGAGGCCGACATTACCTCTTTTAGGTAAGCCGTGCCAGTATATAGGCAGACAGGGCCACTTATAGGTAGGCAGGGCAAGTATATAGGCAGGCAGGGCTACTATGTAGCCAGGCAGGGCCAGTATATAAGCAGGCAGGGCCACTTATAGGTAGGCAGGGGCAGTATATAGGTAGGTAGGCAGGGCAGTATATAGGTAGGCAGGCAGGGCAGTATATAGGTAGGCAGGCAGGGCTGATATATAGGTAGGCAGGGGCAGTATATAGGTAGGTAGGCAGGGCAGTATATAGGTAGGCAGGGCAGTATATAGCCAGGCAGGGGCAGTATATAGGTAGGCAGGGCAGTATATAGGCAGGCAGGCAGGGCAGTATATAGGTAGGTAGGGAGGGCAGTATATAGGTAGACAGGGCTGATATATAGGTAGGCAGGGCTAGTAGTTTAAAAATAAAAATAAAACTAATACTTACCTTATGTCTTATCCTCCTCTTCTCTCCTTGTCCAGAGGCCGCTGGCAGCAGAGCGCGGGCCGTGGAGCAGGCGCGCGATGACGTCATTACATCGCGCGCTTGCCCCGCGGCCTCCTGGGAGCTGAACAGACGGGATCAGAAGATCCCAGCTGTTCAGCCTTGGCCGCTGCTTGCACCACTCGGTGCAGGCGGCGGCCGTGATGGCTGCATGCTGGGTCGGTGACCCAGCCGCGCAGCCGTGTGGCGAGGGGGGCCTATCGGCCCCCTGGCACAGGGGTCCGGTCGCATATGCGACCGTTGCGGCCCCTGTACGTGCGCCAGGCGGCACTCGGGGCCCGCCGGGGGGAAACACCGGCCCCCTCGGCGGGCGCTCCGAGCCGGCGCTGCGGCCCGGACCCCAGCGGCCCGCCGGGCAAATGCCCGGTTTGCCCTATGGGCAGTCCGGGCCTGGACCAGAGCATCTAGGTAGTTGGAATTGGAGATAGGTTGGATAGTTCAATAAAGACAAATGCCAGCTGTAACTAACAAGTGGCACCCACAACGTGTATGGAGCCCACTCCTCAGCCTGCTGCATTCATCCTTGCACCCCCCTTGTCCCAGGAATAAGGTGGCACCTTAAGCAGTTTCTTACCTCTGCCTTCCTGTCATCCTCTCCAGTTCCCCGAGGTTAGGTATGCCAGATGGGAATACAGTTTTTAGGACAGCATACAATGGGGACAGGTCCACTGTGTATTAGCTCAAATGTATGCAGGACGGCTGTTACTGACTGGTGAAAAGATGGAGAAAGGCATAAGGACCGCTCCATCTTTGAGTGCATACATATAAGTCATCTGTCTTCCTTCTAAAATTGTATTACACTAATAGTTGTATCCCTTGCAGGAATGGGACCATTTTATCAATTCTTCAATGCAAGAACCCTTCAAACAGTAACCCAGATATTGGATATTGAGCTCAGTTCATGTAATGCTTTATTGTCTAGGCTTTGTGTGCAATAAATAAAGTAACGGCTAAAGAGGTGGGAGGTTTTCTGAAATCACAGTACTGATATCCAGGTGCGTAACTTTGGTTCAAAAAGTGGGGGGGACAAATTTTCCCTCTCATCCACTATCTTCCTATCCCTCCTTCACTCGCCTTCCCTTTCACTTCCCCTCCCTTCCCTTCTATCTCTCCCTAGAGTGAAGCGGCCCCCTCTAACCCAGCTAGGAGGTCTGAGGGAGTGCTGTGAGCTCCCCCAGCAGGTCCGTACGGAGTCCTTATGGCAAACACTTTTGGTGCAATCCGTAAGGTTCTGAGTGGCTCTTTAATTACTGAAATTTAGAGCCGGACTGGGACTAAAAAGCAGCCCTGTCAATGAAGCCGAACCAGCCCAACTATAATATTTCCCCCTTTACATGGAAACAAAACATGTTGTGCAATGCAGCAAATTTCGCTTAACCACTCGCATCCCCCATCACTACTCCATTAAATTGGTTATACACATTTGTTATACACATAACAAAATGAGGAAAATAAAAGAACCCAATCTCACTTATTAAGGAATCACTTATGTCACCTAATGTACCCCAAAATGTATTTTATTGCATACAATACACCAGAAATGACATCACTCACTGCACCCCAGAAATGAATTATATTACACATGTTAGCCACAGAAATTTCGTTACTAACTGCACCTTAGAAATGAATTGCACTTTGTACTCAAGAAATAATATAATTCATTATACCCCAAAAATGTATTATATTGCACACTGAACCCTAGAAATGAATTACATTACTCACTGTACCCCAGAGATTACATTACACTGTAACCCAGAGATTACATTACACATTGTACCCCAGAGATTACATTACACACCATTTCCCAGAGATTACATTACACACTTTATTCCACAGATTACATTACACTGTACCCCAGAAATTACTACATTACACACAGTACACCAGAGATTACATAACTCACTGTACACCAGAGATTAGTTTACACTCCGTACCCCAGATATTACTATATTATTCACCGTACCCAAGATATTACTGCATTATTCACCATACCCCAGAGATTACATTACACCATACCCCAGAGATTATTACATTACACACTGTACCCGAGAGACTACATTAGACAAGGTACCCCAGAAATTGTGTGAGTACATATACACTCACCGGCCACTTTATTAGGTACACCATGCTAGTAACGGGTTGGACCCCTTTTGCCTTCAGAACTGCCTCAATTCTTTGTGGCATAGATTCCACAAGGTGTTGCAATGATGCTCAATTGGTACCAAGCGGCCCAAAGAGTGCCAAGAAAAAAATTCCCCCACACCATGACACACCACCACCACCCTGAACCGTTGTACAAGGCAGGATGGATGCATGCTTTCATGTTTTGACGCCAAATTCTGACCCTACCATCCGAATGTCGCAGCAGAAATCGAGACTCATCAGACCAGGCAACGTTTTTTCCAATCTTCTACTGTCCATTTCGATGAGCTTGGGCAAATTGGAGCCTCAGTTTCCTGTTCTTAGCTGAAAGGGAGTGGCACCGGTGTGGTCTTCTGGCTGCTGTAGCCCATCTCCTCAAAGTTCGCCGTACTGTGCGTTCAGAGATGCTCTTCTGCCTACCTTGGTTGTAACGGGTGGCTATTTGAGTCACTGTTCCCTTTCTATCAGCTCGAACAGTCCCGCCCATTTCTCCTTTGACCTCTGGCATCAACAAGGCATTTCCGCCCACAGGACTGCCGCTCACTGGATGTTTTTTTCTTTTTCGGACCATTCTCTGTAAACCCTAGAGATGGTTGTGCGTGAAAATCCCAGGAGATCAGCAGTTTCTGAAATACTCAGACCAGCCCTTCTGGCACCAACAACCATGCCACGTTCAAAGGCACTCAAATCACCTTTCTTCCCCATACTGATGCTCGTTTGAACTGCAGGAGATTGTCTTGACCATGTCTACATGCCTAAATGCACTGAGTTGCCGCCATGTGATTGGCTGATTAGAAATTAAGTGTTAATGAGCAGTTGGACAGGTGTACCTAATAAAGTGGCCGGTGAGTGTAAATTTATTGAACACAGGCACACTATACACATAGGGTGGGTTGACATGGCGGTTTTTCGGCACTGACAGTGTCGTTTGCTTGTTGAAAATGCCGTGCTTGCAAACAGAATTCCGTCAAGCAAACGACCCAGACTGCCCGGGGCAGATTTCTGTCTCTTATCCTTTAGTGCTGTTAGTACGTAAAACGCCTCGAAGATTTCTGTGTAGGCGCTGACAGTACACACCGAAAATACTCTAGTAAAATCGGTGTCATCTAAACAACAAAACTGATTTTACACAGGGTATAATGTAAATCAGTTTCCTGTCGAATTAGACGCCGGTTCTAAGGAAGATCCAGCACTGAATCCGCCCCAGAATCAGCATTCATATCTTACACGTGAACGTACCCTTAAGGTATGTTCACACAGCACATAGCGGGGTGTACTGTGCGCTCTGCTATATGCCAGGTGTTTTAGAAGTATGCGCTGGCCAGTCCGTACTTCTAAAATGCTGCAGGGCCGATCCCATTCACTCTCATTTTCCCCTGCACGTAAGTTCAGGGAAGACATGACATGACTAGACACATGGCTGCACAGTAAATACACATCTCACATATATACTACATACCCTACTCACATGCACACACAATGCCTGGCACCCTTGTCCCTTCCTTACCTGTCTCCTGTAGACTGGTGCAGTTGGCATTCGGCAAGAGCTTTTGTTCTTCTCTGATGAGGGCTGAGCATAGGGGAAGTGGAATACAATGGGAGGGAAAGATACAGCCCCAGATACAGAGTGTGCTGGACTGTGAGCAGCGAAGCAGCCCTGTGACTCCTGCTCTACCAATCAGCGCTGCTTTCACTCTGCACTGACACTTGAGGCTGCTGCCTACTCTGTCCCCCTAAGATACACAGAAATATAGGAGGCAAAGGGTTAACTTCTTGCTCCTCTGTGCTCTGCTCTCCCCACTTACTACATTCTAATGCTTTCATATGGATTATATTTTATTGAAGTGGCTAAAAAGTGAGGGGACCATCCCCCACCCAGAAAAAAGTGGGGGGGGACCAGTCCCCTCCGTGCCCCCCTAAAGTTATACCTATGTTGATATCCCATTGGTTGGGAGATGACTTTCAGGCCCACATCAATCAGCTGTTTAAAGGAGTCGCATGTGCCCCACTTCATTTTACATAGAGTCAATGTGACAATGCTAAATATCTTCTATGGCGACTAAAATATTCTGGCTGCTGGTGTAGAATAGCATCTAAACAATGAAGAGACTGCAACATTTGTACTTGTAGAGGATCAGGTGCAGGCTTTTCAAACCACAGATTGTCAGGAGTACAGAAATTCTGAACGATCTTATATGCTAAGCCTATCCTGGAAGATGGGTCGCATGAATATTGTGATCTTGGAAAACCCCTTTAATGAGTTACATTTGACAGCAGCCACAAGACAACTGTTATCATTTGTAAGCACTATGGGAGTTCCATCATTGTAGCAATAAGCACAAACCACAGTCCACTTACGAGCCCCAGGCAGTTTATTGAATGATATAAAGAAAGAACAAGACAATGCGAGTCTGGAGCAAAAAGATCCAGTAAATGCATTAAAACAGTATTATATACAACAAGCACCTAGGCTCCCTGACGGTACATAACTCAAAGAAAGAGAAGAAACAAGAACGAACAGGACTGGCGCAGCCATGACCTGGCTCAGAAAGTCCACAAACAAACTCACCTAGGTATGTTTTACAGGATACGACACGAGTGAAATTACATTCTTACACAGGGGAAAACTGCGGACACGTCACCCTCTAAATGATATGGAGTTTGATCTTTTTTTTGACAAATACAGTAGGTGTTAACTTTCCAAAGTAATTCCACTGATGGACATGATTCTCCTAAGATGGTTAAAGGGAAGCATGTCTACATTATAGTCAATTGTATCCCTAAGAAACAAACAAGGTATGAAGCCAGGATGATACAACTGAACACACTAGTAAATCTTTTTGTATATGAGCAATTGACAAAAGTATAAGTGAAGTTTTGGAATCGAAGGTGGTGACTAGTGTTAGGCCAATGAACATGTTGAATATGTTTCTTTCATTAGGATGAGGATGTGTTTGAAACTACCCACTGTGTGATTTCTGCCTCCAGTGCGGCGGTGGCTGCTGCTTCTATCCTTGAGACGGCACCATGTTGGCCGCTGCTGGAAGGCATGATAACTGCTGCTGCGCCGATCCTCCAATGATAACTCCTCAGCAGAGCTGCCTCCTCCAGTGCCATATCCACTTCCTCCTCCTACTCCATATCCTCCTGCTCCTCCACCAACACCATATCCTCCTGCTCCTCCACCAACACCATATCCTCCTGCTCCTCCACCAACACCATATCCTCCTGCTCCTCCAGCACGCCTGACTGTTGAGGAACCTCCCCTATCACTAGCTTAAGAATTTTAGAAATAAGATCATTAGTTATGGTTACACATTACTTTACTACATAATCACTACATAACTTTAAATGCAACGATGAGTTATACTACAGATGCTTGACATTGTTGCTTATTTGTCCAGACATTCATGAAAAAAACAAGAAAATAATCTTGTTTTAACTTTCTGGTAATTTTTACTTTTATATTATTATAACAACTACAATTCTAGTTGGGATTTCCCGTCGTCCCCGTTGCATATCTTATAGGTGTTGGAAAGATACAGTGGGTAGGATTACTAAGCAAAACCCCAAAAAAAAATTTTGTCCCCCAAAAGTGCACCAAAAAAATGCCTTATTAAAAGGGACCAAATATTTTATGTTCTTTAGGTAGTAGCCCTTTCTTAAAAAACTTTAAAAAAATTTTTAAATAAGATTCATTTTAAAGGCACATTTTTTTTAAAAAGGGGGTTGCCCCCAATATTTTGTTGTAAAATATTGGTAGAAAACACACTAGCCATGAGGAGGCATAAGGAAGACAAAAAGTCTAACCCCTATCTAAAGGTTACGAATTTACCCCACGTGTGCCCCTTTGGAAAAAAATTTTTTTGGCTTAGGCTTTTTCTAACCTTAAAGTGTTTTTACCCCTAAGTAAAAATTTATGTGCGAAGCTGGTAAAAAATTTAAATAATAAACATTTTCACCTTTTTTTCCCTTATTAAATATTCTGTAACATTTTTTTTTTTAGCTGTCCCTTATGAACATAGTGACAGCTTTTCCCCAGTGGATAAACCGTGAGGAAAGCTCCCCCAAAACTGGCTGTACATTCCAACATCACCTATCCTTTTAGGGGGCTTCTGTCAGTCTTTTTTCCTTTTCCCAGTAATCACACAACGCTCACGCAGAGAAGTGCCAACCCCCCGGTGCTGTCATTCTACTTAAGTCCTCTGTACTCCCCAGTGAATTTTTTTTCAAACAGTGTAAATTAAAAAAAAAAAAAAAAACCCATTTAGGGGTTGAAAAATTTAAACAAAAAAAATTTACATTTGGTTCCTGGGGGGAAAATTTTAACCTTAAACCCCCATGCTGAAGGCAGAAGTGCTAACCACTCACTAAATTGTACTACAACAGCTCTTTACACAATAGACATTTTCTTGTCTAAGAGTAGCACACTGTGGGGAAAGGCATGTGATCAGTCAAGCTTGCTGGGTCCATTAGTAAGCAGTCATCACACAAAACTACATGCCCACTTTGTACACACTGAAAGCTGAACAGGACAACCAGGCATGCAATGCCTTTGAGGTAAACCCTTAAAACATCTTAAATTAATCTGCCCCAATATCTCTAAAACATAAGAAATATTTATGCCTTGGTTCATCAGGTGAAAACCAAGGAACACAGGTAACTCAAACACATATGAAAATTTTACCAAAACTTGAATGACATGAAACTGACCTTCCCTCTTCTCCTTCCAACCATGCGATTCGTAGGTGGCACATTTCAACATCAAGAGCAAGTTTCACACTCAAGGAGCTCCTGGTAGTCAACACAGTTGACGGGCCTAGGTCTACCTTGGCCCTTCTGCAATGCATCTTCTAAGTTCCTTCAAACTTCTTCTTTGGTGGCATCTTTCCAGAGCAAGTTTGCCACGATCCATCGGCCTCAACAATGGAGTCTTGTCAGTTTTGCAATCTGTTGAAATTATTTAAAATTACATCCTCTTTATTGCCAAAGACACTCTACTTTATAGTATACAGCAAAAAAAATCTGCTTTAAAGACACAATCACTAAATACAAAATTCTAGACGCAGCCCAGGCCTACCTGCTATCGCTGAAGCTCTCTAGATCTCATGACTTTAGCCTCTGGATGATACGGGGTCCAGTTCTGAAATGTCCAGTCATTTGTGTTCTTTAGGCCTATTCACCTCGAGCTTCTCCACCGGACGGCAGCTTGCACGCTTTTACTAAACGTAAAGGGAACAGCACTCAACATAAGTGAGACATGAGTGCTGAAGCCTATTACATTTTGCGGCATAACGTCTAATATAATACATATTTATAAAGTTGCGTTTGGAGACAGATGTTTATTACATGCAAGGCATTGATCACATTAATATCACCTGGGATGTTATGCAAATAATTTTAGTAACAGATGGTTGAGTGGGGAATAGTAATATAATAAAATCATCATGTCATTCTATGGAATATTTCCATAACCATCATTACATTTTGACTGTGCATTAGCAAAATATCTATAAGGTGTATTTGGCAGGGTCTAATTATAATGTGACACTCGAATAGGGTTTCAACTGTACTTGCATTAGCAGGTGGATAACACTAAACCGTTGCGTTTCTGTCGTAACGCTTCTAGCTCATCAGTTCTCTGCTTCTCTGAAGCAATCATATTTCATATCTGACCCATTAGTCTCACTAATGATGTCGACTTCAGAGTTCAGGTTCTCGGTGTTCACCACAAGCACAGAACAACATAGGTGTCAGTGCTTCCTCCTGGTGTTTTGTGAGAGCTACCTACAAACCAACAAAACATAATTTAATGGCATTCAGAAGTTCAAAGTTATACACACAACAAGTTTATTTCAACCTTATTTCACTTTAATTTAGTAAATTGTATTACTTATTAGTATATTGGAATTGTGAGCTTATCGGTAGAATTTGATGGACCTATAGATTGGACTCCATGGGATTTGTGTGTCAATCTGGACATTATAGGTTGGGCCTGATTGACTATAGGATTGACTCAATTGCGAACATGTGTCTCAATGGCGACTCAAAGGTTCGCGACACCTTGATGGACCTAATAGGACTGGCTCCAATTGACTCCTGTGTTCTCAATGGGCTTTATAGGTGGGCCTATGGACCTATAGGTTGGACCCAATTGACACTGTGTCTCCAATGAGCTTATAGGTTTGGACTTTCATGTGACCTATAGGTTGGACTCAAT
The DNA here is from genome assembly GCA_025379985.1 of Phyllomedusa bahiana. NCBI lineage: Eukaryota > Metazoa > Chordata > Amphibia > Anura > Hylidae > Phyllomedusa > Phyllomedusa bahiana. The sequence goes on from JAODAL010007267.1 coordinate 64,093, forward strand.
GGACCTGTGTCCTAAACTTGGACTATTGGTTGGACTTGATCAGACTCCTAAAGGTTGAGGAATCAATGGACCTGTGTCTATTTCTAACTATTTCAACCTTTTTTCCCAACATTCGTTACTCTAGCTAGCTAAATGACAGACAATACGATAGCGTCTTATATACGCATTTCTGTGCACTAGCTAGAAAATCTTCTAATACTGTACTCTGCATCATACGCGAGGATTCACACAAAGAAAGTGGATTTCCTTCTGAGTCAGGCAGGTCCACCTGCATTCCAAATGCTGTCTAATCAATAATGCAGCCTCAACGTCCTGTAATGGAATAATAGTCAGTGCATTCGCGTAACAAAATCAACCTCCATCTCTAACCTTTAATTCTCCATCGCACTGGTTTCTTGTCTTAATCTTTAACTGAAAGGTAAAACGTTCCTCACCTTCTTTCTGCATAACAAATTCATCTTTCTCTGCTGATCAAGTGCGCTTGTTAATTTTCATCTCATATCTTAACAAATAAAATAACAATGAAAAATGTCGACCGCTTTCCTATATTACTTAGCCTCTTGACACTTACATGGGCATACTAGCCATGTATGGATCTGCTCTCTACATACATCATAAAGTATCAATTGCACTGCGTAGCCTCATTACAGCATCGTTAGGCAAAATCTGATATAGGCTTTCTTCTAGTCTTTGTAATTAAGTTCTAACACAACTAAAAAAGCAGTCTTCAACTGGCTAAATCTTGACTGTAATAGGGATAAAAAAACTGGTTTCATTTGCTAGAAGAACTGTGGATCGACCATTGGGCTCCTTTGTTTCCGTATTCCAGTGGGATATCGACTTCAAGACACACCGATTTTTCATCCACAAATCAGCATGAAAATCGATAGCATCTATGGTTTTATGTCACCCATGTTCAACACATCTCAGGTGAGTATATACCATAGTCATCAGGCAGAAAAAAAACAGATGAAATATTGATACCTGATTTGGTACCTCGCTCCCGACTATGTTGATACCTTTTTTGGGGCGTGTCTCCCTCACACACACACCAACACCCTATTACATCTCACCGCTCTCTAGACCTCATATCATAAAGAGCACCATCTTCCTCACATCACACGAAACAAAATATCTTCTCATCACAATCCTCCTACTCATCTCCTCGATGCGCCGCGAGCTCGTACTCTACAGCAACACATAAGCCTGGCGAGCGGCGCATAATCTAGAACGATAGAGAGAGTTAACTGCACGACACTACACAATAAAAGCCTTGCTCACGAAAACTATTCTTAATCTACGATCTAGATAGAATACACAATTTGATTTTGGACTGATTAGCTGTTTATTTAGGTTGTTAATAATCAAACACTACTACTCATACTTTATATGTGGATAGTTGATAGCATATCATATACATGATAAAATCTCTTCTGAGAGTAAATTTAAACGTTTAGATAGAATAGTTGATCTATACGACGCCTATCATTTTATTTGATAAATATTGGTAGATACATGACTCTCTATTTATATCATAAAATGACTCACACACACACACAATGTATTGGAAGGGTTAGTATTTTTTTATGATATTTATTTTATAATGGAATGATTTAATTTTTATTGTGATGAATAATGTTAGTTTTGTTTTGATGTTAATTCCTTGAAGGCTTTCTCAAGGTAATTATAGTATTAGTTGTGTATTATGATTGACTTGTTAATTTTTTAAAAAATGGGCTTAAGTTGTTTCTCTTGGTGCCACCTTTGACCTTTTCACTTGCAAGAGCCCATTATGTTTCTAGTACTTGGTTATGCTGTTTTCAAGAAATCTAACCTATAAATTAAATGGAAGGCACGGCTTACAGACTGAGATCAAGAATGTCAGAAATAAATCTAAGAAACACAAACAAAAACTTCATTTGCAATTCCTATATGCATGTCCACTAAAAAAGTTACAAAATTGACAAAAGTTAAGTATGATATTTTCCTATCTGCGTTTTTTCTGAAGTCTTACCTTGTCAATGAAAGTTGGCAAATTTTGTGTTGAGGCACCTTGATTTGTTCTCTTTCTTCCAGTTTTTTTAACTTTTTGAATTTGTTGGGATCTATTTCTCATTCAGTGTTGCAAAAGCTTTGGGTTGATTTGCACCTCCTGAATTCCGCCTGGCGGCATACAGGGAAATTCTCTCCAGGCCCACCAAAATGCCTCCTCCCAAAACCTCTACTTCTTCCCCCACCGAATCCTGCACCACCACCATTCCTCTCTGCACCACCACCGAATCCTACTGAATGACCGCCGAATCCTCCTGCACCACCACCGAATCCTTCCTGCACCAGCACCACCCACGAATCCTCCTCAACAGCACCGAATCTCCTGCTAACCACCACCAAATCCCCACCACCTCGAACGCTGCTTGTACTAATTGAAAATTCCTTATTTCCACCAAGGAATAGACTTGCTCGATCCGAAACGCAGAAGTACGAGAGCCACTTGATCTTCCTCCACCAAACTGAGGCAGAAACTAAAGCCCCACTTCTTCCCACCACTGCAATTTATTTTTGGGATTAATTTTTTTTTGCATATAAGCAGCCATAATGGATTCTAAAAAGTGAGTTGAAAGGTGAACAAAAAGAACAGCTGAAGGTAAGAGTGTGGGCGGTCCCTTTTGCTCTGGGGGGGGGGGTGGGGGGGGGGGTGAGAACACAGCTTTTTATTTGTTGAAAAGTTGGGCTTGTGTGTGCATGGGTGTCAAAGAGACCAGTTTTAATGCAATAGTGGGTTTGCAAAGCTGGTAACCATCCGCATCAATCTGCTTAACTGATCACAAAACACCTATGCAAGTAAAATATTGCTTTGCTTGCACTGCTCAATCTCAGCAATCTATTTCACTGTATTAACCTGCATATGCTGAATAGCAAGAACTGTACATAAATTGTGTATTCTCTTCTGCAAAGAAAAATTAACTAAATTAAATCTGAATAAGCCTCCAAGAACTAGGTTTCATTTGCAACGTTCCACGATCATATTAACATTATTCTTTTCTGTCAGATTTTAAAAAATAGTTAAAACTTAAAGATTTAGAAGAAGACACCTGTATATAGGACCATGAAAATACTTCTGAGATTATTGATAAATTACCAGATTGTTTATTGCAACAACCAAGCATAAATTGTAAAATGTCCTAATGTAATGAAATTATTTCTGTAGTGCGTGTATTTACTTGTAATAGTCAGTCAATCGCATCCACAGAGTACAAGGCTAAATCTCATTTTATTCAGAATGAAAATACCTGGCCAGCCAAGAAAAATAGTAGTGGATGAGCTACCCAGAGCCCATGTATCCAAAGTGTAATGAGTCCCAGAAAGAATAGCAAAGCCTTCCTCAAGTACTGACGTCAAAGTGTATGGGCCAGCGAGTAGAGATGGGCGAATTGATTCTAATGAAGTGGAATTCGTTTAGAATTTCAGGAAAACTTTCCGGTCTGAACGAAGTTGAAGTTTGGGGAATCGCGTGAAACGAGTATGCTTATGATTTGATAAAATGGCTGCGGCAACATGGCTTACAGGGGCAAAGCAGTGTGCGTCCGAGTGCAGCTCATATACATTTTAATGCTATCTGCTCACCTAGCACATTGAATATCCAAGGGGGATCTACAGCCTGTTCCTGTTGAATTCATTAAAAAAACAGCATTTTTTACATATAAATACCACTTCATTTTGGCTTGCTCAAATTGTTTTTGCGCAATTTTACATCCAGGGGCTATTTAAGCGTTGGTTTTGCAGCTGTGGTGACTAAAAAAGAAACCGTCTTTTTCAACCGCAAAAAATACAATTTTTCCTGTAAGAGCATAATTCACAAGCGAAGTTAATTACAATTTATTTTCTCTTGTTGTGTAGCGAAAAAAAACACGCCCATTGTAACACGCTACAAGCTAAGTAGTTTTGTGGTTGCCAATTGTTTGGCGCAATTACATCCATGGTGTTAATTAAGCGTTGTTTTGGCTGCTGGTTGACTAAAAATAAACCGTCTTCCACAGCCAAAACATACATTTTTTCCTGTAGCATAATTCACAAGCAAAAGGGAAAACCCCAAATTTTTTTTTTTTTTTTGTGTAGCGAAAAAAAACACCCCAAATTGTAAAAAGCTAAAAAAAACCTAGTAGTTTGGGTGGTTGTAAAATTGTTTGGCGCAAATTTACATCCAGGGGTTAATAAGTTTTTTTTTTCCTGCATTTGGGAAACTCATAAAAAAAAATTTTTTTTTTACCGACAAAAAGAAATTCTGTAGAAAAAAAAATTTTCCCATATCCTGTTTTCAGCAAACCCAATGGTTTTTGTTTGGTTAAACTGGGAAAAATCCCCCTTCCTCCCGGGGATGAAACTGAAAACCCCCGGGCCCAAGGGGTCGGGGGGAACATCAGACCCCAACCCTTTTTTGGGCATGGCCCGGGAGCGGGTAGGGGCCCTCCCCCTGTCCCAACCCCCCTCTGTCCCACCCGGGTTTCCCTCAGCCAAGATCAAACTATGGGGTCGGGGCTCGCGCCACAAATTTAAGCGAGGATGAACAATTTAAAGAGGGCTTCAGCAGCTATTGGCGGGAAAGGGAAATGAGGCCAATACCCCCCTGCTTCTTGAAAGTAGGGGCAAAGTATAGATTTTGAGAGGGGGCATGGGGGGGTCATGTTGGGGGGGTAAAGCCCCTCCCCATCCCAAAGCCCGGTTGTTTTGAGGACAGCAGTGACGATAAAAACACAAATAGATGATGATGTAGCCGGAACCGCATTGGGGGGCCCCGGGTGAGGAAAGGGTTTTCCCATCATCGTCAGGAAAAAGGGGGGGGTCGCTTGCGCGTTAGGCAGGGCGCAGCCGGGAAAAGGGGGTTTTTGTGTGTCCGGGGAGTCAGCAGGAAAGCAGAAACCCAGTGTGAACCCGGAAACAACGGCCCACAGGGTAAAAAAACCCGCTTCGAAGGCCCAAAAAAAAGTAGCGGCAAAAGGGCTCAGCGAGGGAAGCGGGGGCCCAGTTTCACCCCCGTGCGGCCCTTTGGCGGTAAAACCCGATACTGGGGGTGGTGGGGCCCAGTTCTTTGCTAAAAAACACCGGAGGACCCGAATTTTTGGGATTTGTAGAATTGTAGGCGGGAAAAAGGGTGAAGCGTGGCCAGGGAGTAACTTTGGGCCCACCACGGCCCGCGTAAACACATGCGCCGTCCCCCTTCCGGGTGGCCTGGGAGAAAGTGGCTCAGATGTGGGGGTTTCCATCCTCCCGCCGCAGCAAAAAGCAGCGGCGCCCAGTGGCACGCATCCCATTGCACCCTTTCAACCCCAACCACCTTAAAAAGGGGAGCTGTTTTCTTTGACTTATCCCCCCGGCCCCAGATGCTCCTGCCCCCTCGCTATAAAGGGCGCCACCCAGTCGTTAAAAACCGGGGGCGATTGAAAAAGGAAACAGTATGCGCCCAAACCCCACCCAAGGTTTGCAGAAGCTGACCGTATCCGGGTCCAAGTTTTTTGGGTGCTGCAGTCCTTCCCTTTTCCCAAAATGGTGGACTCTGCACAGTTCAGAAAAACTAATGGCTTTTTGCCGACCCCGAGATGGAGAGGCCCAAGCCATAATTTTTTTTCCCCAAAAAGGCAGTCCCCAAACCCATTTCATAAAAAATGTAGAACGAAGGTGACCATTCCTTTAGCTTATCTTTTTGGTTCCAAGGTGCCCCGGAAAGCGGGGGGACGCCCGGGAAAGCTGTAACTAGGGTTTCAGGGCCAGTACTTTCCTTTTTAAGGGCCCTCACTGGATGAATGTGCTCCCTGCCCGGGGACCCCCCCAAACCCAAACTTGGACAGGAGACGCCGCTTTTTTCCTTTCCCCTTTGCCCCAAAACGCGGCTCCTGCGCCAATGTCCCCCTCCCCCTCCTCCACCCCACCACCATCTCAGCCCCCAAACCAAGTACTGCTCCTTTCAAAACCCCAATGTGTGGGGCACAGGGGTTGTCAGCAGTTTAGCCCCTGGCTTCCCCTCGGGAAAAAGTAAACACAGGGGGGGAAAACTGCCCGCTTCATGCGCAAGAGAATCGATGTGTGGCTTTCCCCGCGCCAACTGCAAATCAAACCTTTGGTGACGCACAAGGGGGAAAGAACCCTTGGTGTCCCCCGCTGCACCAAAGGGGGGAAAAGGGTTCATGCGCCCTGCTTGGGGTTTGCCGTGTTAAAATTGGTTTTGTGAAAAGGTTCCTGAAGTTTTCCCCAACCCGATCTTCAAAAAGATTTGAAAATGGCCGGGGAAACGTGCATGCCCCTTCATCCATTCCTATAAAGCCAGCAACACCCTCCTCGATTGAAAGGGCAAAAGGGCCTCCCCCCAAAAAAACCCCCCCACTCTGAAATGCGATGTTTTCCACCCCTTTGGGAAAATTCCACCTTTGCAAAAGTTTGACCAACTTTTATGAACAGGGGAAAAGGCCATTAACGTTTTTTTTGATGTCCAGGCGGACAGGAGAAACTCCCCTTTTTTAAATTTGATGTAAGCCAGTGGCAGCTAAATGGTGAAAATTGCCTTTTTTGTTGAGGCCATTCGAGGGGGGCCACGTTATTTGTCATTCCCCAAAGGACAAGGGGATGAATAACGTCCCACTGCTTCATGCCCCGGGAAACCCAGATGTGAAAAAATCTTTCGGGCGGGGGAATTTGAAGACGTGGCAACTAAAATTCGCCCCGGCCACATAAATTTCCCGGTAGGGACTGAAATGGAGGGGGGGAGGAGGAGGGGAGGACATTGGACAGAAGAATTGTCGGGTTTAAAATGAGTGGTTTTTTCTCCCAGGTGACAAGAGAGGAGGAGGGGGGAGCAGGGTTGGGGGAGGTAGATGGAGATGAGGAAGAAAAGGGAGAGGGGGCCCTGCAAACACCGTGGCATATACAGTGGAGATGGAAGCAGGAAGCCCCTAAGGGGGTCACTTGGGGCAGTTGGGGCCCCCCCGTTTTTAAGTTTATTTGCCTGGCAAATGCAAGCCCAATGTCAGGGATCCGGGGCCCGAAAGGATGACTTCTGGCTTTCCCCCTAAATTTTTCCCTTCGCTAACCGGTCCCAAAAAGGGAGCCCTTTTTTCCCAAACTGTTGAAGGTGAGGACAAACTTCCCAAAAACTATAGGGGGGAAAACCTCCGTTAGGTTTATTTTGCCGCTGCCCTTGGGGGGCATCGTCCCTCCTTGACAGGGGCTGGGCCAGGGGGGTTTTTCAGCGCTCAAGTACTATTTCCGGGGGGCCCCTAGGGGGAAAGGGGGGGGGGTAAGGGGGCAGTACCAAGGGTCCATCAGCAAACAACCTAAGTTTTGGAGTCATTTATTGAGCAAACCCTTTTTTTAACCCCCCTAGTTTAGGAGGGCATTTGCCAGTAAGGGAGCAGCAGCGGACCGGATCAAAAACCCCGAACCAACAGGGGTTGGGGGCCCAAATTGGACCCGGGACTCTCCACCCCTTTGAAGATCCGCTGGACTATGGCAGCAAAACGGATGTGTGGCCGCAACTTTCCGAGTTTGCAGTGGATAAAAACTGTCCCCCCGGCCCGTAGTGTTGGGATCAGAGCGGGGTGTTCAGTTCGGCGGGGGGGGCCTTTGTTACCCCAAGGAAACCCGCTTGTCCACGGGGGAAAAGGGAACGACGACCCCTTTTTCAAGAAAGAATCAGGGTGGGATCGGCCCAAAGGGTTTTTCCCCCACCCCCAAAAGCCTTAGGCGTCAGACTAAAACAGGGCCCTTTAAAAGCCTCACCCAAAAATGTGGAAAAAGAGTTTGGGTTTTAAACCCACCCGCCTTTAGGCCCCTATTCGATGCCCCCCCACCCCCCCTGATGCCACACATTTTGCCCGACAGTTTTCCCCATCTGCCAAACCCAAAACCCTCTTTAAACCCGGGAAAAATTTTTTGCCACCCACCTCCAAAAATCTTCATTGTGCCACTTTTTTGACCCCCATGCTGTGCCTTTTTCTGTTTTCTGGGGCCCCTTTACAAACCACAAATGTGTCCCTTGTGCCCTCTCTGACCTCATGCTGTTGCTTGCCGCCGGGCCAAACCCCCACTCCTGTCTTTTTGCCACTCTGTGGCCTACCCTGTTTTTTGGGCCCCCCCAAAAGTCAAATTGGGGCCCCTTTGACCTCCCTGCCTGGGCCCCCTCAAACCCCCACCTTGTCATTGTGCACTCTGTGGCCCACTCCCTTTTTTTCCCCTCCCGAATGTCATTGTGCCACTTTGACCTCATGCTTTCTGGGCCCCGTCACCCCCACCTTTCATTGTGCCCCTCTTGGCCTACCCTGTTTTTTTTTACCCCCAAAAGTTTATTGGGGGCCACTTTTCTGACCTCATTTCTGCTTTTCGCCCCTAACCCCCAACTGTGTCATTGGCCCCTCTGTGGCCTTCCCCCCGTTTTTTACCACCTCCCGAAAGTCCCTTTGCCCCCCTTTTGCCTCCGCTGCTTGGTTGCCGTTACCCCCAATTTTTTTCTGGTCATTTTTGCCACTCTTTTTGCCTAAATCCTTTCCCCCATTTTTCCACCCCCAGAAATTTTATTTGCCACTCTTTACCTACGCTGCCCCGCCGTACCTCCCCTTTCTGTCCCTTTGCCACCCCTGGGCTATCCGTTTTTTTTCCCCTCAAAAATTCTTTTTGCCACTCTCTGACCTCATTCTGCGCCGCCGTAACCCCCAAATCTCTGTCATTTTGCCACTCCCGGGGCCTACCCGTTTTTGCCACCCCCCAGAATGTCTTTGTGCCCCTTCCCGGGCCTCATCTGGCTTTCCGGCCCTTCCCCCCCACTCTCTGTCTTGTGGGCCCCTTTTGGGGGGTACTCCGTTTTTTCCCCCTCCAAAAAGTTATTGTGCCACTGCCCGACCTCATGCTGCTGGGGCCCTCACCCACTCTCTGTCATTTTGCCCCTTTTTTTGGGCCCACTCCCGTTTTTGCCCCCCTTCCCGAAAAGTATTGGGGCCCCTGTTTTGACCTCATTTCTGCTTGGGGCCGCCGTAAACCCCCACTTGTCATTTTTTCCATCTGTTGGCCCACTCCTTTTTTTGGCCCCCCTTCCCCGAATTCATTGTGAAATGTTTACCTCATTTTCTTGGGTGCCGCCTAAAATCCCCACTTGTCAATTTTGCCCCTCTGTGGCCATTCTCCTTTTTTTTTCCCCCTCCAGAATGTATTGTGCCCCTGTCTGACCCCAAAGCTGCTGCCGCCGTCACCTCCCCTCTCTGTCATTGTGCCACTCTGTTGGCCCACTCCTGTTTTTTCACCCCCCAAAAAATGTCATTGTGCCATCCTGACCCCCATGCTGCTGCTGTGGCTGCGCCGTAACCTACACACTGTGTCATTGGTTTCCACTCTGTGGGGGCCCACTCCCGTTTTTTTTCCCCCCCAGAAAATTTTATTTGGGGGCCCAAGTCTGACCTCATGCTGCTGCCCCCCTCCCCCTCCCTCTCTGTCATTGTGCCACTCGGGGGCCCCACTTTCCTTTTTTTCCACCCCCGAAGTCATTTTGCCACTGTCTGACCTCATGCTTTTGCCGTGGCACCTCCACCTTTCTTTGGGGCCACTCTGTGGCCTACTCCCGTTTTTTTTCCCCCCTCCCCGAAGTCATTTGGGGGCCACTGTCTGACCCCATGCTGCTGCGTGGCCCGCCCCCCCCCCCCGAAACCCCCCCCCCCCAACCCCCAAATGTTTTTCATTTGCCACTCTGTGGGCCCACTCCCGTTTTTTCCACCTCCCCGAATTCAAAAAGGGCCACCCCTTCCCGACCTCATGCTGCCTTGGGTCCCGGGCCCTCACCTTGTCATTTGCCCCTCTGTGGCCTACTCCGTTTTTTTCCCCCTCCAGAATGTCATTGTTTCCATTTCTGACCCCAGCCCGCTGCCCCGACCCCCACTCTCTGTCATTGTGCCACTCTTGTGGCCTCTCCGTTTTTGCCAAAACCCCCAGAAGTCCCTTGTGCCACTTTGGGCCTTCTTTTCCTTTTCTGCTGCCGTAACCTAACAAATGTGTCATTGTGCCACCTGTGGCCCATTTTGTTTTTTTCCCCCTCCCGAATGTCATTGTGCCAATGCCCGAAACCCAAAGCTGCTGTGGGTGCCGCCGTTTACCTCCCCCACTCTGTCAATGATTTTTGCCACCTTTAGCCCTCACTTGTTTTTTTTAAACTTTTTGCTGGAATTTACTTTATCAGGGAACATTCCCCCTTCAGTTTTTTTTGGGCAAAATTTTGCCCCCTTAAGTGCCCAGGGAATTTTATAGTGAAGCGATTCTAAGAGCGGGGAAAACTTTTGCGTGTCATACTAAAAAAAACTTTTGTATGAAGACCAAACCAAGCCCCTCTGCTATTTAAGCAGGGGCACAAACGTTCTACAGCACCCGCAGGCCGGGGCACCGGGAAATAGCTGTTTTTTTTTAACGGTTCGTCCGAAGTAATTCGGAACAAGTTTTTTTTGTCGGAAATTGGGGCGAAGGACGAACCGAATTTTTGAGAAATTCGCTCATTCCACCAGCGACTACGGGCTGACTCGTAAAAGATTACTTTAGGGCATGTCCCCACGGCACGGGGTTACTGTCGGTTTTTAACATATGGTTTTCGGATTAAAAACAATCTGTAAAGCGATTGGAAAACCACCCTGATGATTTAACTAGAAAATCCATGCAGTAGTCCACACTGCACAGTTTTTTTTTTCCTACAGATGGTTCTTGCCACCACCGGCGTTCCTAAAAACTTAGAACATGTTCATTCTTCCGCCTGGTTTTCGGGCAGAACATGGATATGTGGGTACGAAGGGGGTTGGCTTGACTCTGCAAACCGTGGACAAAATAAGCCCCCCTAGTGAAAAAAAAAGACAAAAAAATGGAAAATCCCCCGGGGTATTTGGTCTTTGCCGGGGAAAACCCTTACCATGGAAAAGGGAAACTAGCGATAGAACAAAGTTCCTATTTCCTGAAAAGAGTTCACATTCCCAGTGAAAGTGATCAAAATTTCTGTTTGTAACAGATTTTTTTATTTAAGGAGGGGGCCCCCCCCTTTAAAATTTGGGAGGGTATCTGGTAAACCAACCCAGATATACATAAAAAAGGGGATTTGGGTTGTAACAGCAACAAGAACCCGGGAGACCCAGGGAAAACATTTGTACAGGGGGGACTTGTATGAAAACTGTCTAGCTGTAAGCTTTCTTTGTTCCCAAAAAAAACCAATCAAGCTCTTTTTCATTTTTTCAGACACTATAGGAAATGAAAAAGGAATCTGATTTGGGTTTCTATGGGCTCTGATTGGTTACTATGGGCAAAAAAGAAAATCCCTTAGAAAGACAGTTTTCAGATGTGGCCCTAAGGCCCGTTTACCGGCTTATTTCCGACGGATTTGTGAGCCGTAAAATTTAGCGCACAAAACTGCCGTGAAAAGGGGGGGAGGGGGCAGGGGCCGGGGCGCACGGGGGTGCCGCTCCCCGGCCCCATAGACAATGCATTTTTTTCGGCGCGCCGGCCGTAAAAATGTGCATGTCCTTTTCCCCCCCCGGATTTGCCGAGGGGGAGGGCGACGGATTCCACTTTCTCAATGGGCATTGGGTTTTCCGTAATTGCTGCCCCGGATTGCGCCGTATGAAGCGTCCCCGGGAGAAAAGCCCTGTAAAGGGGCCCTAAGTGTCTGGTGTGACCTCACAGGTAACACAAAGGCAGGGCAGGCAATAAAGTAGCCTCCTAGAGACCCAAAAATGGTAAAACCGGATTCTGCCAGAACCTTTGGTGTTAAAAAAAAAGATCCCCCTTTCTGGTGTAAGGTGCACTCAGGAAAATTAAGTTACTAGTGAAAAGAAATAAAAGTTATTTGTTTAACCACAACATTCTGCCTCATTTCTAAAATAATCAACCTTAATGTCTTGGTGCCATATACCACAGGACACCTTCAGATGTCTTGTGGAGTCTAGGTTCTGATGGATCCGAGCTGTTTTGGAGACAGGTTTAAAGGTTGCACTAATTGGTATATATTGAGCTGACTCCAGACTTATATGGGCACCAGGACAATAAAGTTACAATGGGCCTCTTTTTTGTTGCATGTGTGTTTTTCAGTACCATAGATGTGTGTTTGACAGAAACTTTAAGAAGAGGTTTAATAAGAGTTTATTGTATAGAAGCTTGATCCAAGATCCCCACTGATCCTCCATTGGCAGCCACATTCTGCCCCTTCCTATGCATTTCCTTTCCCCCTACTATAATACTAGCCTCCCCGAATAGCAGCCATATTCTCCCTCTACCACTATTTCCTCACTGTCAGCAGCATCAGCATTCACCCCGCTAAGCTTCCAAACCATACCATACTTTCCTAGACAGTCCAGTTTATGATGAATGCTGCTAACGTGTTTTATAACTATTTTGGGCTGTAAACGTATGTCTCTTAGGGCATGTCCCCACGGCACAGGTTTTCAGCCGGATTTACAGACGGTTTTCAGATTTGAAAGCCATCTATAAACCGACTGTCAACCTTTTACATGGACTTTAATGGAAAATCTGTGCAGCAGTCCCTACTTTTTTGGACGGTTGTTTACACCGCCAGCGGTCCGAAAAATAGAACATGTTCATTCTTCTGCCTGTTTTTTGGGCGGAACATGAACATGTCGGTGCGAAGGGGGACGGCTTGAATCCGCAAACCGCAGAGAAAAGCCGTCTCCCTGCATGCCAAACACAGAGCAAATACCGGTCGGCATTTCCCGACCGGTATTTGATCTTTGCTGTGAAAACACGGCCTTATAATCATAGTAAGACAATTTATTGTGGGTTTTTCAATCTCTCAGTATACATACTACATGTCAAAGTTGTCCAGAAATAAAATATAGGTTGTCAATTCTTCTCTCCACCGCTCTAACACTGGCAGTGGGATTAGCATTGGACCCACTCTTCACCCTCTGGCAGCAGCATTAGCATTGAACCCACCTCTCACCTCTGGCAGCAGCATTAGCATTGAACCCACCTCTCACCTCTGGCAGCAGTATTAGCTTTGGACACACCCCTTACCCTCTAGCAGCAGCATTCAGTCTCTTTCCTCCATTGTCCTACTGGCTGCGGCATTCAATTTTTTTCCCATGGATCCTCTACTGGCAGTTGCATCACCCCTCCAATCCAGCCTTCCTCACTGGCAGCAACACTCACCTCATTCCCACCCCTTCCACACTGGCAGCAGTAGCATCCCTTCAAGCACAGAGTGCGGAGCCTGAATGATGTGTGCTGCATAAAGAAACAAGAGGGAGCTGGGGTTTGGAGTGATGGTCAGGGGTAGGTTCCAGACAGTACATAGGCCCCAGATAGGTAGCTAGATTGGTCCTAGGTAGGTAGGCAGATCTCAATTAGGTAGGTAGGCTACAGGTAGGTAGGTAGATTGGCACTAGGTAGGCAATAGTTAGGTACCAGCTAGATAGGTAGCCCCCAGGTAGGTGGGTAGGCTGTAGATAAAACCCAGGTAGCTAAGTAGGCAGTGGGTGGGCCAGAAATTACTGGCTGTAGGCTGAAGGTGAGACCCAGCTAGCTAGCTAAATAGGCTATAGGTGGGGCCCATATAGGTAGGTAAATAGACTATAGGGGGCCCCAAAAAGGCAGGCAGGCTTTAGGTAGTCTATAGGGGCCATATAGGTAGGCAGGCAGGGTTCTGTTAAGTTATAAGGGCCATATAGTTCAGCAGGCAGGGTGTATGCAGCTACAGGGGGGCATATAGGTAGGAAGGCAGGGTTTAGGTGGGTTATAGGGGCCATATAGGTCGGCAGGCAGGGTTTAGGTTGCGTATAGGGGCCATATATGTAGACAAACAGACAGGGATTAGGTAGCTATAAGGGGCTCATATATGTAGATAGGCGGGGTTTAGGTGGGTTATAGGGGCCATATAGGTATGTAGGCAGGGTTTAGGGGAGCAATAGGGGCCATATATGTAGGTAGGCAGGGTTTAGGTAGCTACAGGGGCCCCATATAGGTAGGCAGGCATTGTTTAGATAGCTACAGGGGCCCCATATAGGCAGGCAGGGTTTAGGGGTATTATAAGGGCCATATAGGTATGCAGGCAGGGGTTAAGTACCTATAGCAGGCATTATAAGAGGTTTAGGTGAGTTATAGGAGCCATATAGGTAGGTAGGCAGGGCTTAGACAGGCTTTATTAATGTTAAAAAATAAGGCTCTGTGCTCAGCGCAGGGGCGGCGTGATGATGTGACATCATCGCGCCGCTCACATCAGCACTTGTGGCTGGCACTGGTAGACTTAAGGCCTTAGGCCTACCAGTCTGATTAGCAGAGTGGAAGGCCACATAGCGCAATCTGCTAAGCCCAGGCAGTCCTGCGTTTGACCGCTCAGGACAGAGTGCCCAGGCGTTCAGAGGCAGGATGTGTTGGGTCCCTCAGCTCCGCCCCGCTGGCAGTGAACTATTATGTTCATTGTCGGCGGGGCGGGCCCCCGGGGGCCCCCTAAATTTTTTTGGAGGGTTATGGGCCTGTTCAACCCCTTTATTCAAGCCGTAATTGGGAAAAGGATTGCGCTCGCAATTGTTAAATAAGGGGCGGGGGGCGCTGCCGCCGGCCCCTAGACTTGCATTACCCACGCCCCTATTGCGCCTGGATAAAGTGCATGTCCTTTCTCCCGCCCGGCGGTTCGCCGGCGGGAAAAGAGACGGAATCCATTGTTCTTTTTAAGTGTGGTTTTACCGTAATGACTGCGGGGATTGGAGCCTACTCAGCGCAAATCGGGCCGATACGGGCCAATCCACCCCGAAATAAGCCGTGTGAAATGGCCTAAAGGTGCTGGACTGGAGTAAAAGTGTTCGCTTGTCAGAAAGCTCCTGGCCCCAACTTTACCTTTGTAGAAAACTGAAGAAACTGCAACTTTATATAACATTTTATGTATATCATGACCATAGATTACCAAAGCTACCAAACAAGATGGGAATACCACCTTCAGCTACTATTTGCTCCTCAAAATTTGAGGTTCTAAGAAACACAATCCTCTGAAAACTTCATGTTTGGTATCTCACTTATGAGTCTGAAGTTCATGCCTCTCGATCCACCAGCAAATTAGTTGATTAAAATAGCCAAAGCGCTCCAGTAAGTCTTACATCCATTTCATTGTTTAGAAAATGCCCCCAAATTTGTAGTGGCTTTGGCCCCGGTAATGCGCATCAGTGAATGAAGTGTTACTGGCTGGAAGTAGACACTGTATTGCTACAAAACTCTTCATAAGAATAGTGTTGTGCCAGCAACAAAGAAGGGGTGTCTTTCTGGGGAATCACAGCCCTTCAGTCAGATTGTTTATAGGGCTGCTGGAAGTCGAGCCTCAATGACACAAATTTTAGTTTTCTTTTATAGGTAGTTAAATATATCAATATATATCTAATAAAACAATAAATATACCCATTTATTTCCCCTGGGATATGCCAAACATGTCCAATAAAATACCCCTTTAAGGATTGGAAGGATAAATGGTATGGTAAAATATTGGGTCAGGGGGATAATGGGGCCAAATTGGAAAAAGAAGCATGGTAGATGTGTTTTGTATAGCTGGCATACTGAGTAGCTTGTAACATGATTTGGGTTCTCATTTTGGCTGAAGTCCCAGACATTGTATGGATATTAAAAGAGAAATGTGCCCAAAAGGGTTGGAAAACAGGAAATGAACAAGCCAGGGTCCCGGTCCGACATGGGGGGAGGCCCTGCATAACCCAGCCAGTGGGCAGGGGCGTTGCTAGGGTCCCAAAACATCCGGGGCTCGGACCCTTAAGTTTCTCTGAGTAGGGCTGGGTGCACACGCCATTTTTCAAGCCACATTGTGAACTGTATATGTATTTTTACAGAGAAAAAACTTCTGTTCCTGTCACTAATTTCCTGCATATTCCCCATAGATCCCGTCCATCACCTCAGCAGTCACTGCACAATGAAAATCAGCCCAGACAAACTTGCATTTTCAAAACCTCTCACCTACCTCTGACCGTGTAATACCTTCTAACTAAGTCACTAAATAATACACCGCTACCTGCAGCAAATATACCAGACGAATCATTGTTAAATAAAAAAAAATCCTACAAAATCAAGACCCAAAACTATTACTTCTTAGGCTATGTTCACATGGCTTAACTGCGGGACGTAATTACTTCGCCGGCCCATTGACTTGCATTACCAGCGGCGCATATACACCGCTGGTAATTCACATGTCACTTATCTCCCCGCCCGGCGGATTCGCCGAGCAGGGAGAGGAGACGTAATCCATAGTCTCTATGAGAACTGTGGGAAATTTCCGTAATGAATGGGCCGTTTTCAGCCCGTAATTTGCGCACTCCGGCGCGTAATTACGGACCGAAATATGGTCCATTTTAAGCCGTGTGAACATGGCCTTAAGGTTCCAATAATTCTGCCAGACCCTGACAAAACGTGACCGCCACATGTGACATCAGTTGTACATATTCCACTGCCATACAGTGACCTTATAGTGGTAGATACTAGTTGCATGTAAGTTCTGCAGAAATATAAGTGTTTACACTGCAGTTACATTTAGTAACTTACAGGAGACGCCTTGAAGATTTGGGTTCCCCTTTCTTTTTCTCCTCTGTCCCAGACGCCATGACATTTCCCTCCCGTTTCACTGGGGAAATTTTACAAAAAAAAACATCTTGATCCCATTTTCGAATCCACCAATTCCACCATCTATTTTCCCCTCTATAGTGAAAGGGAATAATTCCCCCTTTATCCCAAACGGTATGGAGCCCATTTGTGCACCCATTTTAGTTTGTTTTGTAAACCAATATAGGGGAAAAGGGAAATTCCTGGGGACAGTATTAGGGACCCCCCAAACTAGGAGGCAGTCCCCAGTTAGGTAGGTAAGTTTTAGGTCTCCCAAAAAAGGGCGGGATCTCGGTCCCCTATTAATAGAAAGGGATTTTTATAGGCCCCAGAATAGAAATATAAGTAGAAGTAGAAATATAGATCCCTATCATGCAGTTATATAGGCCGCTGTAGGTAGTTATAGGCCCCTGAAGGTAAATATTTGCCCCCTGTAGCCAGGTAGTAGCCCACTGTACCCAGGTAGCAGCCCCCTTTAGGCAAGTAGTTGCTCCCTCTAGCCAAGATACTGCCCCCTCTAGCCAGGTTATTAGCCCCTCTAGCCAGGTTACTAGCTCCCCTGTAGCCAGGTTACTGCCCTCTGTAGCCAGTAATATGTCCCCTGTAGCCAGATTATTAGCCCCTGTAGCCAGGTTATTAGCCCCTTGTAGCCAGGTTATTAGCCCCCCTTTAGCCAAGTTACTAGCCCCTTGTAGCCAGGTTACTAGCCCCATGTAGCCAGGTTACTGCCCTCTGTAGCTAGTAATATGCCCCTTTAGCCAGGTTACTGCCCACTTAGCCAGTAATATGCCCCCTGTAGCCAGGTTACTGCCCACTTAGCCAGTAATATGACCCCTTAGCCAGGTAATATGACCCCTTAGCCAGTAATATGCCCTCTTAGCCAGGTAATATGCCCCTCTTAGCCAGTAATATGATCCCTTTAGCCAGTAATATGCTCCCCTTAGCCAGTAATATGCCCTCTTAGCCAGGTTATATGCCCCCCTTAGCCAGTAATATGCTACCCTTAGCCAGTAATATGACCCCTTAGCCAGGCTATATGTCCCCCTTAGCCAGTAATATGCCCCTCTTAGCCAGGTTATATGCCCCCCCCCCCCTTAGCCAGTAATAGTCTGTCCTCAGCCAGTAGTATGCCCCCTTAGATATATGCCCTCTTAGCCAGGTTATATGCCCCCTTAGCCAGTAATATGCCCTCTTAGCCAGGTTTTATGCCCCCCTTAGCCAGTAATATGCCCCACTTAGCCAGTAATATGCCCTCTTAGCCAGGTAATATGCCCCCCTTAGCCAGTAATATGCCCCTCTCAGCCAGGTTATATGCCCCCCTTAGCCAGTAGTATGCCCCCTTAGCCAGTAATATGCCCCCTTAGCCAGTAATATGCCCCCTTAACAGTAATAGCCCCCTTAGCTAATATGCCCTTAGCCAGTATAGCACCTCTTAGCCAGTAATATGCCCCCATAGCCAGTAATATGCCCCCATCGCCAGTAATATGCCCCCATTGCCAGTTATATGCTTCCCATAGCCAGTAATATGTCCCTATCGCCAGTAAAATGCCCCCTTCGCCAGTAATATGCCCCACATAGCCAGTAATATGCCCCCCTTAGCCAATAATATGCCCCCATCGCCAGTAACATGTCCCCCTTACCTAATAAAAATAAAATAAAAAAGATACTCACCTCAGCACGGTCCGCGCATCCAGGTCCTGCAGCTTGAGAACGGTGTAAGCGGCGTGATGTCATTACGCTGCTTACTCCGTCTCATGGGGCCCAGGATATCCTGGGCCGCACAGAGGCTGCCGGCTTAACAGATTCCAGCGTCGCAGGGGGGTGATGAAAGCCGCGCGTCACGCCCCTGTGACTCTGATCTGTTTGTACAGTGCTCAGTGAGCGGTGTACATACGGGGAGAAGCAGATGTAACGATAGCGTCCTGATGGGGGTAAGGCGGAGGTGGACGTGGCACTAGGAGCGCGGAGCCGCAGAGAATCGGGACACAGGCAGATTTATTCGGGGCTCGTGCCCCGAATAAATCTGCCATGTGACGCCCCTGCCAGTGGGTCAGGTGCATTTCATTGGTAGACGTGGCTTGTCGGGTCGGAGGTCTGGATGGGGAGAGCAGGAGCAGGAGCTCCAAAGACCTCTTCCATTGGGTATGACTGGTGTTTACTTAAAATGTATTAGTTTATATGTAAATGTGTTTGTTACTAAATGGTCCTATGTTGGGAAGTCTGTGGGATGAGTGTGGGTGGAGTTGCTGTTGGTTATATCAACGGATCACTCTGGTTGCTAGGTCATCCAATTTGAGTAGCTTCTTGCACCCCCTCATGTCTATTGGATCTGATTGTAGGGGGCAAAATTTCCTGTGTAATAGGCAGTGATGGTGCTGGCATTGTGGCCCCTTTAATGTTGTCCAAGAATGTAGAACAATCATTTCATTCGGCAGTCTCTGATCCTCAATTTCCAACATGTCTTATCTCCTTTCATCTATATTTGGTACTGGATCAGAAAAGTAGGGCAGTGGAGAATATTCTGGGAGTAAAACAGTGGATAAATTAAATAAGGCAGTTCCACTATGTCATAGGTTTGGGCTTCTGTAAATAGTGTAGTAATGCTGGAGAGCTGTCATCTGATTATGTTGCCCTATTTAAAGGGCTATGCCCACCACAAATATTCATGGCATATCCACAGAAGATGTCATAAACGCCTTGTAGAGTGTAAGCCCTCATGGGCAGGGACCTCTCTCCTTCTGTACCAGTAGTTATTTATTAATTTGTCTCTCTTGTAGTTATTTGATCTATGTTATGTATGCAACCCGAATGTACAGCACTCTGGAACTGAGGGCGCTCTAAAATAAATAATAATAAAATAATAATAGACATGGGTCTTCCTTCTAGGACCAACACCTATGTAGATAATGGGGGTCCCTCAATGCACTTAATAAGCTGGATGCCAGCCACTGGTGGAGGCTGAGTGGAGAGGTGACCACACATGTTCATAGCTCTCTCTCTAATCCTTTATATGGTAGTTACCAAGCAAGCTGGGCAGGGCAAGGCATCTTGGTGCTATAAGCAAATAGGACAAATGGTGTCACCCTATATCCCCACAGAAAATTCAAAAACTTGGCAAGATGCATGTTATCAGCTGCTGCTGCGACCTCCCTAGCAAAATAGAGTAAAAGAAATAACCATTTTTTTTTTTAAGGTTTTATCATTTATTCTCTCTTTGGTATATATAATGTTATCTATATTCTGCGAGTCAGAACAATTCCGATAATTGTTTTTCGTTATTTGCTTTGCATCCCCATTTTCTGAGACCAATAACTTTTTTTTATTTTTCTGTCTAAAGACCTGTGTGAGGGCTTGTTTGTTTGCAGACTCAAGTGTGTGTAACGGGTGTCCCCGCACACCCACACTCGGGTGGCGTCTTCTGCTGCGAGCGGTACCGCGACCTGGTCCACGGGAAGCGGGCGCGCTCGCAGCTTTGCTCGCTTCTTACCTCACCGCACTCCTGCTGCTGATCAGGCACTCGCTCCTGTTGCTGGCCGGGTGCGCGCTCACCCCCTAGGGCGTGCGCGCAGTACTACATCTAAATTTAAAGGGACAGCGTGCCGGTGATTGGCTTGATCCTATTTAAGTCCTGCCTTTTCCTATGGTCCCTGCCGTATCAATAATGCCCTGTGCCTTGAGAGGAAGCGTTCC
Source organism: Phyllomedusa bahiana (assembly GCA_025379985.1). Lineage (NCBI taxonomy): Eukaryota > Metazoa > Chordata > Amphibia > Anura > Hylidae > Phyllomedusa > Phyllomedusa bahiana. Next base: position 84,388 of record JAODAL010007267.1, read on the forward strand.
TGTAGTATCTTGCATTTACTGTGTACTGTACCTTCTGACTCCGTCCCTCGACCACGAACCATTCCCACCTGTCCTGACCTACCTGCCTGTCCCCGACTACGAGCTTGCTTCACGATTTTGTACGTCCTACCTCGGCCGCCACCGCAAGCAAGTCACGTCAGGGGTAGCGACCAGGTAGTGCTCCGCCGCAGCAAGTCCATCCCGCTTTGCGGCGGGCTCTGGTGAAAACCGGACCTACTTAGACTCCGCTCCCTGGCGTGGGTGGGGGTGTTTTAAACTTTACTTTTTTTTCTATTGTGAAAACTTTTTAAAATATTTTTTACTTGTAATTTAAGTCCCCCCAGGGGTATTTGACCACTAGAAGGCACAGTCATGGTAGATCTGGAGGGCTTTATTAGGCTCCTAGTTGCCATGATTATTGTTCCAATTGGTGTTGGAAAGGAGTACTCTCCCTAATGCATACCTGTCTAGACGTCACCGTTGCAATGACCAGAGCATCTAGGTAGTTGGTATTGGAGATAGGTTGGATAGTTCAATAAAGGCAAATGCCAGCTGTAACTAACAAGTGGCATGCACAATGTGTATGGAGCCCACTCCTCAGCCTGCTGCATACATCCTTGCACCCCCCTTCTCACAGGAATAAGGTGGCACCTTAAGCAGTTTCTTACCTCTGCCTTCCTGTCATCCTCTGCAGTTCCCGGAGGTTAGGTATGCCACATGGGAATACAGTTTTTAGGACAGCATAGTATGGGGACAGGTCAATTGTGTATTAGCTCAAATGTATGCAGGATGGCTGTTAATGACTGGTGAAAAGATGGAGAAAGGCATAAGGACCGCTCCATCTTTGAGTGCATACATATAAGTCCTCTGTCTTCCTTGTGACATTGTATTACCCAAATTACACTAATAGTTGTATCCCTTGCAGGAATGGGACCATTTTATCAGTTCTTCAATGCAAGAACCCTTCAAACAGTAACCCAGATATTGGATATTGAGCTTAGTTCATGTAACGCTTTATTGTCTAGGCTTTGTGTGCAATAAGTAAGGTAATGGCTAAAGAGGTGGGTGGTTTTCTGAAATCACAGTACTGATATCCCATTGGTTGGGAGATGACTTTCAGGCCCCCATCAATCAGCTGTTTAAAGGAGTCGCATGTGCCCCACTTCATTTTACATAGAGTCAATGTGACAAGGCTGAAATATCTTCTATGGCGACTAAATATCTGGCATGCTGGTGTAGAATGGCATCTAAACAATGAAGAGACTGCAACATTTACTTGGACATGGCAGACTTTTAAAACCACAGACTGTCAGGAGTACAGAAAGTCTGAACTGATCTGATATTGCTAGCCTATCCTGAAGATGGTCCATGAATATTGTGATCTTGGAAAACCCCTTTAATGTTACATTGAACAGCAGGCCAAAGACAACTGTTATCATTTGTAAGCAATATGTGAGTTCCATCATTGTAGAAATAAGCACAAACCACAGTCCACTTACGATCCACATGCAGTTTATTGAAGATATAAAGAAAGAACAAGACATGCGAGTCTGGAGCTAAAAGATCCAGTAATGCATTAAACAGTATTTATATACAACAAGCACCTAGGCTCCCTGACGTACATAACTCAAAGAAAGAAAGAAAGCAAGAACGTACAGGACTGGCGCAAGCCATGACCTGGCTCAGAAGTCTCAAACAAACTCACCTAGGTATGTTACAGGGATACACACGAGTGCAATTACATTCATACACAGGGAATATCTTGGACACGTCACCCTCTAAATGATATGGTTGTGATCTTTTGTTTTGACAAATACAGTGGTGTTAACTTTCCAAAGTAATTCAACTGATGGACATGATTCCCCTAAGATGTTAAAGGGAAGCATGTCTACATTATAGTCAATTGTATCCCTAAGAACAAACAAGGTATGAGCCAGGATGATACAACTGAACACACTAGTAAATCTTTTTGTATTTGAGCAGATTGACAAAAGTATAAGTGAAGTTTGGAATCGAAGGGTGGTGACTAGTGTTAGGCCAATGGAACATGTTAATATGTTTTCTTCATTGAGGATGAGGATGTTCTTGAAACTGCCACCGTGTTTCTGCCTCCAGTGCGGCTGTGGCTGCTGCTTCCTTGAGAGGCACCATGTTGGCCGCTACTTCCTTGAGAGGCACCATGTTGGCCGCTGCTGGAAACATGATAACTGCTGCTGCCTCCTCCATATGATACTCCACCAGCAGAGCTGCCTCCTCCAGTGCCATATCCACTTCCTCCTCCTACTCCATATCCACTTCCTCCTCCTACTCCATATCCACTTCCTCCTCCTACTCCATATCCTCCTGCTCCTCCACCAACACCATATCCACCTGCTCCTCCAGCACCACCTGACATGGTTGAGGAACCTCCACTGAGCACAGCTAGATTTAGAAATAAGATGCATTAGTTATGGTTACACATTACTTACACATAATCACTACATAACTTTAAATGCAATGATGAGTTATACTTACAGATGCTGACATTGTTGGTTATTTGTCCAGACATTCTGAAAAAACAAGAAAATATGTTGGTTTAACTTCTGGTAATTTTTTACTTTTATATTATTATAACAACTACAATTCTAGTTGGGATCCTGTCTGTCTGCTATCATATCTTATAGGAGCTTGGAAAGTATACAGTGGGTAGATTTACTAAGCAATATGCAACAAAATTCTGTCTACCGAATTTATCATACAGTGTGCACCCCTGGTATCATCTAGGCTTATGCTGTCTAACCTTAAAGTGGTTTTAACATGAAGTAAAATTGATGTGCGAAGCTGGTAAATTAAATAATAAACATTTTCACCTTTTATCATTATTAAATATTCTGTAACATTTTTGTTTTAGCTGCTCCCTTAGTGATACATAGTGTACAGCTCGTCTCCAGTGGATAAGACCAGTGAGGAAAGCTCCTCAATCCTGGCTGTACATGCTAAGACATCACCTATCCTTTTAGGCTGCTACTGTCAGTCTATTCCCTTCCTAGTAATCACACACGCTCACTGCAGAGAGAGTGCTCAACCCCAGGTGCTGTCATTCTACTTAAGTCCTCTTTACTCCTTAGTGATTGTTCAAACAGTGTAAATTAATAAAAAGAAAAAGGGAACCTCATTCAGGTATGTGCATTGAAACAAAAAATTCACATTTGGTTCCTGTGGGAATTTGAACCTATAAACCCTATGCTGAAAGGCAGAAGTGCTAACCACTCAGCTAAATTGTCGCTACTAACAGCTCTTTACAGCAATAGACATTTGCTTGTCTAGAGTGAGCACACTGTGGGGAAAGGCATGGTGATGTCAAGCATGCTGGGTCACATAGTAAGCAGTTCAAACAAATCATACATGCCCACTTTGTACACACTGAAAGCTGAAGCAGGACAAACCAGGCATGCAATGCCTTTAGGTAAAACCCCTTTAAGACATCTTAAATTAATCTGCCCCAATACCTCTAAAACATAAGGAAGCTTAGTGTGATATTTTATTTCATCGGGTGAAAACCAAGGAACACAGGTAACTCAAACATATATTAAAATTTTACCAAAACTTGTATGTCATGAAACTGACCTTCCCTCTTCTCCTTCCAACATGCAGTTGTAGGTGGCAATTTCAATATCAAGAGCAAGTTTCACACTCATGAGCTCCTGGTAGTCACACAGTTGGCGGGCTAGGTCTTCCTTGGCCTTCTGCAATGCATCTTCAAGTTCCTTCAACTTCTTCTTGGCATCTTCCAGAGCAAGTTTGCCACGATCCTCGGCCTCAACAATGGAGTGTTGGAGTGCTGCAATCTGTTGAAATTATTTCAAATTATCCTCTTTATTGCCAAAGCAATCTACTTTATAGTATAAGAAAAAAAAATCTGCTTTAAAAAAAAATTCTAACCAGCCAGGCCTACCTGCTTCCTGATGCCCTCAATCTCAGACTTTAGCCTCTGGATGATACGGGTCAGTTCTGAAATTTCAGTCTTTGTGTTCTTTAGGCTATCACCCTGCTTGCCGGCGGTAGCTTGCAACTGCTTGTACTAAACGTAAAGGGGAAACAGACTCAACATTAGTGACATGTGCTGAAGCCTATTACATTTTAGGCATATGTAATATAATAATATTTTAAATTGTTGGAGACATTTTTATTAAATGCATAGGCATTGATCTTTATCACTTAATATAATGGGATGTTATGCAAAATAAGTTTTAGTAACAAAGATGTGAGTGAATAGTAATATAATAAATCATATGTCTTCTATGGAATATTTCATAACACATCATTTACATTTTGACTTGCATTAGCAAAATATCTATAAGGGTGTATTGGGCAGGGTCTAATTATATGTGTTGATTAGGGTTTCAATGTACTTGCATTAGCAGGTGGATAACACTAACCTTGTTGTCGTATACTGCTTCTGCTTCAGCTCTGCTTCTCTGAGCAATCATTTCATATTGACCCTTAATCTCACTAATGATGTCGTTCAGGTTCAGGTCTCGGTTGTTATCCATAGACAGAACAACCGAGGTGTCAGTGCTTCCTCCTTGTGTTTGTGAGAGCTCCTACAAACCAACAAAACATAATTTATGCATTCAGAAGTTCAAAGTTATAACAACAAGTTTATTTCAACCTTATTTCACTTTAATTTAGTAAATTGTATTACTTATTTAGTTATAGGTTGGAACTGATGAGCTTATAGGTAGAGTTTGATGGACCTATAGATTGAACTCCATGGAGTTGTGTCTCAATGGACTTATAGGTTGGGCCTGATGGACCTATAGGTTGGACTCAATTGACATGTGTCTCAATGGACTCAAAGGTCGGACTTGATGGACCTATAGGTTGGACTCAATTGAAATGTGTCTCAATGGACTTATAGGTTGGACTTGATGGACCTATAGGTTGGACTCAATGGACCTGCGTCTAAATGGACTTATAGATTGGGCCTGATGGACCTATAGGTTGGACTCAATTGAAATGTGTCTCAATGGACTCAAAGGTCGGACTTGATGGACCTATAGGTTGGACCCAATTGACCTGTGTCTCAATGGGCTTATAGGTTGGACTTGATGGACCTATAGGTTGGACTCAATGGACCTCTGTCTAAATGGACTTATTGGTTGGACTTGAAGGATCTATAGGTTGGACTCAATGGACCTGTGTTTCAGTGGACTGATTGGTTGGACTTGATAGAACTAAAGGTTGGAATCAATGGACCTGTGTCTTTTTCTAACTATTTCAACCTTTTTTCCAACCTTATGTTACTTAGCTAGTTTAAATGACAGAAAATAAAGATCTATAACCATTTACTGTGACAAGTAGCTATAAATCAATACTTACAGCATCATACAGGTTTCTTAAGAAGTGGATTTCTTCTGTCAGGCCGTCCACCTTGCATTCCAAATCTGTCTTAATCATATATGCTGCATCAACGTCCTGTAATGGAATAATAGTCAGTGCATTCATACAAAATTCAACCTCCATCTCTAAATCTTAAACCTCCATCCACTGGTTTAGCTTCATTTAATACATGAAGTAAAATGTTCGACTCACCTTCTTTAGCATAACAAATTCATTTTCTGCTGCAGTGCGCTTGTTAATTTCATCTTCATATCTGTAGAAAATACAAATAACAATGAAAAATGGTCGATCTGCTTTCTATATGACTTAGGCCTGCTTTACATGGGCATACTAGCATATGGATCTGCAATACGTACATAAAAAGATCAAATTGCACTGGTAGGTCATCAGTATTTTGTTAGTAAAATTGATAGGTTTTCTTCTAGATTTGTAATAAAAAAGCAGATCCAATATGGATTAAATACTGATGTAATAGGGGTAAAAAAAAAACCTGATCATTTGCTGAAGAATCTGTGGGATATTTAGACTTCAACAGACATTTTTCATCCATAAACAGATGAAAATCATACATGCTATGGTTTTGTATACACATGTTAACACACTCATAGAATAAATATCTATGAGTATCACAGGCAGAAAAAACAGATGAAATATTGATAAAAAATATATTTGTATTAAAGCATCCTAAGGCAATTCTGGTCCATATTTTGTTAGTGATAACTAGCACTGAGTCTAAAATATGGGAGTAGGACAAATATTTCCACTATAGTTTTGCTCTATATAGACTCCCCATTTGATTTTGGCCTGAATACTGATAAAATACTGATGTAAAATACCAAAATGTCAAAATGGCCAAATACTAACTAATAAAATATACCAATACAATACATATTTGTAGATCTGGATCTATTGTGTGGCTGATAAAGGCAGGTTAACTAATTTAATAATCACAGTTCTAAACTACAATGCCATCATACTTTTTCTTGTATTCTTCCACCATTTCGTGTATGTTTTTCAGTTCATTCTCTAGACGGCTTTTCTCACTGATTAAAGTTTCAAGATGTTTCTTCATATTGCTAATAAAATTTTCAAAAAGGGGCTCTAAGTTGTTTCTCTTGGTACCACCCTTTGATCCTTGTTCTTGCAAGAGGCGCCATTTTGTTTCTAGTACTTGGTTTTGCTGTTCCAAGAATCTAACCTATAAATGAAATGGAAGGCACGCTTACATACTGAGATCACGAATGTCAAAATAAATCTAAGAAACAGCTACAAACAACTTCATTTCAAAGCAATGTCTATAATGCATGTCCACTAATAAAGTTACAAAATTGACAAAAGTTAAGTATGATTTTTTTCTATCTGCGTTTTTCTGAAGTCTTACCTTGTCAATGAAAGTTGCAAATTTGTTGTTGAGGACCTTGATTTGTTCTCTTTCTTCAGTTTTTACTTTTTGAATGTTGGGATCTATTTCCACATTCAGTGGCTGCAAAAGGCTTTGGTTGATTTGCACCTCCTGAATTCCGCCTGGCGGGCAAACAGGGAATTCTCCTCCATGCCCACCAAATCCTCCTCCAAAACCTCCTACTCCCCCACCGAATCCTGCACCACCACCAAATCCTCCTGCACCACCACCGAATCCTACTGAATGACCGCCGAATCCTCCTGCACCACCACCGAATCCTCCTGCACCAGCACCACCACCGAATCCTCCTGCACCAGCACCGAATCCTCCTGCACCACCACCATATCCTCCCCCACCTCGAACGCTGCTTGTACTAATTGAAATTCTCTTATTTCCACCAAGGAAGAGACTTCTCGATCCGAAACCAGAAGTACGAGAGCCACTTGATCTTCCTCCACCAACTGAGCAGGAACTAAAGCCCCTGCTTCCACCACTGCCTTGTTTTTGCATAAAAGCAGCCATAATGGATTCTAAAAAGTGAAGTTGAAAGGGAACAAAAAGAACAGCTAAGGTGAAGGAGTGTGGGCCCCTTTGCTCTGAGACACAGCCTTTTTATCTGTTTGAAAAGTTGGGCTTGGTTGTATGGGTGTCAAGAGACCAGTTTAATGCAATAGTGGGTTTGGCAAAGCTGGCAACCACCCATCAATCTGCTTAACTGATCACACCTATGAGAAATATTGCTTTGCTTGCACTGCTCAATCTCAGCAATCTATTTCCTGTATCTAACTCTGCATATGCTGATAGCAAGACACTGTACATAAATTGTGTATTCTCTTCTGCAAAGAAAAATTAACTAAATTAAATGAATAAGCCTCAAGGGTTTCATTGCAACGTTCCCACGATCATTTAACATTATTCTTTTCTGTCAGATTTTAAAATATAGTTAAACTTAAAGATTAGAAGAAGACACCTGTATATAGGACATGGAAATACTTCTGAGATTATTGTTAATTAGCCAGATTGTTTACGTAACAACAAGCATCAATCTAAAATGTCTATGGTAATGAAATTATTTCGTAGTTGCGTGTATTTACTTGTAATAGTCAGTCAATCATATCCACAGAGTACAAGGCTAAATCTAAGTTTATTCAGAATGACAATACCTGTAGACACTCTCAATACACTGATCCACCATATCATTGTAACCACCTTTCTGATCTTAAAAGACGTAATAAGCCTCAGAGGCACTATGCAGAGGCATCCAACCGTAACCTTCTAGAGACAGGCAATTGGGCTATAGAGAGAGACCTGGAAAGCCTGAGTGGTGCTGAACAGCAAGAACTGGTGCGGCAGCCATGACACATGCCGGTGAGCTTGTGTCAGAAACTGAGAGACTGTAAAAGCCTGGGTTAATGAAACCTATGTCTAAGGGCCAGCCAAGAAAAATAGTAGTGGATGAGCTGCCCCGAGACCATGTATCCAAAGGGTAATGTGACCCAGAAAGAATAGCAAAGCCTTCCTCAAGTAGTGACCCCAAGGTGTATGGGCCAGTGAGGTACAGGCTGACTCTGTGAAAGATTGCTCTTAGGGCATGTCCCCATGGCACTGGTTTACTGTCGGTTTTACATATGGTTTTCGGATTTGAAAACAATCTGTAAAGCGATTGGCAACCATCCTGATAGGCTTAACTAGAAAATCCATGCAGTAGTCCACACTGCAGGAATTTTCCTACAGATGGTTCTTGACACCACCGGCGTTCCTAAAAACTTAGAACATGTTCATTCCTCCACCTGGTTTTCGGGCAGAACATGGACATGTGGGTACAAAGGGGGTCGGCTTGTCTGCAAGCCGCGGACAAAATACGCCCCCTTACGTGCAAAAAAAGACAAAATACTGGAAAATCCGACCGGTATTTGGTCTTTGCCGTGGGAACGAACCCTTACTCATGGAAGATGGGAAGCTAGCGATGAGAACAAAGTATCCTATCTGTCCTGTAAAGAGTTCACATTGACCAGTGAAAGTGATCACATTTCTGTTTAATAACAGATTTATTTATTTAAGGAGGTGGTACCCCCTTTCCAACTTGGACGGTATCTGTGTAAACCAGACCCAGATATACATAAAAAAGGGAGTGGTGTAACAGCAACAAGAACTCCGGAGAGCCACAGGGCAACATTTGTACTATGGGGGACTTGTATGAAAACTGTCTAGCTGTAAGACTTTCTTTGTTGCCCAGAGCAACCAATCAGAACTCATAGCAACCAATCAGAGCTCTTCTTTCATTTTTTCAGAGCACTATAGGAAATGAAAGAGGAGATCTGATTGGTTGCTATGGGCTCTGATTGGTTACTATGGACAACAAAGAAAGTCTTAGACCATGACAGTTTTCATACATGTGGCCCTAAGGGTATGTTCACATTGCTTATTTTGGGGCACATTTCGCCACGTATTGCGAGCGTACTGCGCTCTAATACAAGCTAAATGCGCCCCAATCATTACGGTAATCCACAGTTCTTATAGAGAACTATGGATTACGCCTCCTCGCTCCATGCATACAATACGATCATATTGTATGCGCGGGGAGATAATTGACAAGAAAAACCGCCGGCCCCCCCCTGCGACGTGGGAGTACCCGACGATCAGCGCAACTCCAAAACACCCGGCTTAATTGCGGGGCGTACTGTATGCCCCGCAATTAAGCTGTTTGAACATACCCTAAGAGTCTGGTGTGACCTCACAGGTAACACAAAGGCAATAATGTGCGCTCCTAGTGACCCAAAATGGTAAAACCCGATTCTGGCAGAACCTTTGGTGTTAAAACAAGGTCCCCATTTCTGGTGTAAGGTGCACTCAGGAAGTTACTGGTGAAAAGAAATAAAAGTTATCAAGAATCAACCTTTACAAGCTTAAAGCATCTGCTGTTAATGTCTTGGTGCCATATACCACAGGACACCTCAGATGTCTTGTGGAGACCAGGTGTTGATGGATCCGAGCTGTTTTGGAGACAGGTATAAAGGTTGCACTAATTGGTATATATTGAGCTGACTCCGGACTTACATGGGCACCGGGACAATAGAGTTACCATGGGCCTCTTTTTTTTTTTACATGTGTGTTTTTCAGTACCATAGATGTGTTTGACGCTAGACAGAAACTTCAAGAAGAGGTTTAATAAGAGTTTATTGTATAGAAGCTTGATCCCCTTCCTATGCATTTCCTTTCCCCCTACTATAATACTAGCCTCCCCGAATAGCAGCCATATTCTCCCTCTACCACTATTCCCTCACTGTCAGCAGCATCAGAATTCACCCCGCTAAGCTTCCTAAACATGCCATACTTTCCTAGACAGTCCAGTTTATGGTGAATGCTGCTTACGTGTTTTATAACTATTTTGGGCTGTAAATGTATTTCTTAGGGCATGTCCCCACGGCACAGGTTTTTATCCAGATTTACAGACGGATTTTCCACCTGACGGTTTTTGAAACCACCAGCGGTCCGAAAAACATAGAACATGTTCATTCTTCTGCCCGGTTTTCGGCGGAACATGAACATGTCGGTGCGAAGGGGGACGGCTTGCATCCACAAACCGCAGAGAAAAGCCGTCTCCCTGCACACCAAAAACAGAGCAAATACCAGTCAGGATTTGCCAGCCGGTATTTGGTCGTTGCCATGTAAACACGGCCTTATAATCATAGAAAGGCAATTTATTGTGGGTTTTTCAATCTCTCAGTAAACATATTACATGTCAAAGTTGTCCAGAAAGAAAATACAGGTTGTCAATTCTTCTCTCCACCGCTCCAACACTGGCAGTAGCATTAGCATTGGATCCACTCTTCACCCTCTGGCAGCAACATTAGCATTGGAACCATCCTTCACCCCCTGGCTGCAACATAGCATTGGACCCACCCCTTACCCTCTGGCAGCAGCATTAACATTGAACCCACCTCTCACCTCTGGCAGCAGCATTAACATTGAACCCACCTCTCACCTCTGGCAGCAGTATTAGCTTTGGACACACCCCTTACCCTCTAGCAGCAGCATTCAGTCTCTTTCCTCCATTGTCCTACTGGCTGCGGCATTCAATTTTTTTACCATGGATCCTCTACTGGCAGTTGCATCACCCCTCCAATCCAGCCTTCCTCACTGGCAGCAACACTCTCCTCATTCCGACCCCTTCCACACTGGCAGCAGCAGCATCCCTTCAAGCACAGAGTGCTGAGCCTGAATGATGTTTGCTGCATAAAGAAACAAGAGGGAGCTGGGGTTTGGAGTGAGAGTCAGGGGAGCTCTCCAGGCTCCTCTTTTATCATCCTTGCATTCATTAATAGTCTCCAGCCTGCATTTATAAAACCATAATGTAATCCTGACAGTCGTTCAGCCCCTCTAGCTATGCAGGACTAGCAGCATTTTAAATTTGTCGGTCTGAGGATTTACTTGCCTTTCAGACCTGACTGACTATTTTGCATTAAGCAAGGGACAGTTTATTGGTGGCTCTCCCCAAGGAGAGATTTTCCCCCCTTTTATGTAAATTAATGAAATAAATAGTGACACCTGCAAAACTCTCCTTCATTAGTAGGATATTGTAACCTCCGGCAAAAGCCAAGGTGTAGAACCATTGTTTTATGCAATACTACAGGATTCATGACGTACATTTTTTGTTTGGTTCTTGCTTCAGAAGGTCTCCATTATTACCATTCAAGCATATAGACTGTAGCAATACATGAATGTACTCTTCATCACACTGTGAGGGTCTCAGTAACAGCACCATCACCGATTACTCTTTTTTTTTTAGAAGCATGATTTAGTCATTTGCTAGAATGTCCCTTTAAGTCCATTTGGAGGCAGTTTCACACATACATTTTTCTTGGCATTTTTCCCTGTATTTTCTCTTACTCAGATGTTACATAGAATTCTATAGGGAAGAATGAAATACATTACAAACGGTGCTTTATTTTGTGTCATTTTTGCTTTTTGCCCTCTTTTTTCCAGACATTTTACACATAAGCTTCTTTATAGGCCTTGAAAAACAACAGAAATTATATTACAAAAAAAAAAGTGAACAAAGTTTCTAATTCTTGAAGCTTTTCACGGGAAAGAAATCCCTAAAGAAAGCCTGAAAGTGTTGTCCCATGAACAACATAAATTATCTGTCTATAGGCCAGGCGATAAATATATGATCATAGGGGGCCTGATCACTGGCACCTCCATCAACCTAATCCCCATCTGAATGTAGTGGTGGTGATCATACATGCACATTGCTGCTCCATTCACTGTCTATAGTGCAGAAAAATGATTGATTCAATCAATCAATGATAAATGCTGTTTGTAGAACAACTCTTAAAACAGTATTTGATCAAAAATTGATCAGAAATGTACACTAAGAACCTCAAATTATTTCATATATCTCATATTAGCAGAAATGCTGTTTCAAAAATTCTTATGTCCTCTTTGACTGGTTTTTAGTGTTTCTAGAGTGCTGCTGATATTGTATTGTGTTTGCATGGCTTTTGCTGCCACAACAGTGTGCACCTATAGCGTTATTCATCAAAATGTATGTGCTAACCAGATTTTGTATTAAAACAGTATTTCCCATCTCCTGACTTCCAGGTCAGAAGACAGGAATGACCTAGCACTCTTCTGTTCTATGGGATATACAGTACAGCCAAGCCAGTGTGCTCATCTGAATTCAAAACTACCACTGAAAAAAACAGAGAGTGCCGGGCATGCGCACAACCTCTCCGTTCTCAAGATAGGTGCTGGTCCAACCTTTAGGACTTACACCCATTGGACATTTATGGAATTGTTAGACATAGAAAATTCCTTTAAAAGACTGCAGATGTAACCGTTTCCATAACTTCCTACAAATATCAAGAGTACCGCGCATGCACACCACCTCTCCATTCTACATGGAGAAGTTTATGGGCCTGTTCTCAAGATAAGTGCTGGTCCCGCCTTTAGGACTTGCACCCATTGGACATTTATAGAATTGTTAAAGATGGAAAACCCCTTTAAAAGAATGCAGATGTAACCATTTCCATAACTTCCTTCAAATAACAGACCATGCACCAACACGCAACTTTTTAAATATAAACACTTCAGCAAAAAATTGGAAAGCATAAACACAGAAAGTGCACACTATAATTTTTTGGATGTTGCACCATCTGCTTTTCACCACGGCTGAAATCATATATCCAGTTTTTGTTGCCCAAATCAGCAGTGGATCCAAAAAAAGAAAAAATGTAAAGGGAAGGCCCGCACTACTCTTCAATGTATGCTTTCCTGTGTTTTGCTAAAAACAATGAATCAAAAACTGCATGTGTATTTCCAGCCTAAGTCTGTCCATTTGTCAAAGCAGACAGGTTTTGCGAGTGAGGAAATTAATTTGAAATAATAATGTTCCCTAGCCTGATCTCATTAGCATTTATTAAGATATGGGAGGTATTGTGAAACCTTATTAGACAATTCTCTGAGAACCGACAGCTAAAGTGCTTAGAGGAGAATATTTAAAAGTCTTTTCTGCTGAGATGAGCAGTCTTTCAGAAGGAAAAGAAAAGTAGTTTCAGTGGGAGAAGTGCCAATAAAATTAAATTCAAATATTAAAATTCACCTGGGGAGAATTATGGTCCACCTAAAGTATGATTTAATACTGCAATTGCAAAACTTTTGGGGTGATTTTTTGGGAAAAATGTTGCTGCAGTTCTGACTTCAATGCAGGTTTTTTAGCCAGAGTGAGATATGGATCCAGCGGGAAGGCAAAGTTCATGTTGAAGGTTGTGGCTTCATGGAAAGGGGGCATGGCTTTGTGTGTGATGCCAAAAAATGCATTAGTATTGTAGCACAACTATTGGCATACAGTAAACCAACTAATAAAAGGTAGAAAGTTACATTAGACAGTTTAAATATGAGCCAGATTTATCTTAAGTGGCGCATTGTAAGACTGTCTAGTCTAAATTTACTCTGTCTAGGTGTATCCACCCTAACAGTACATTCACAAGTGTCACTCCCCGCATTTGGACGTACAGTCATGTCCAAATTGTGTTCTCCCAAATAAAAAGGTTGTATTAACTTTTTTCATTTTTCCTTGAAGATGGGAACAGGCGTACTTGAATTTTTAGGTTTTGAGTGAGTTTTAAAAGCATTGTTCAGGTCATCTGCTGTTAGGAAAAAAAAAGTCATACTTCCCTTTCCACTCTGCTCCAGCACTGCCACTAACGCTGCTCTCCTGAGTCTTCTCTTTTCTTCTGGCTCCCAGCATTCAGCAACGCACCACTGTAGACACTGATTGGCTACAGCAGTCACACGTCTTTTCCTGACATCACCATTTGCAAAAGTGGTGTTCTGACTGCTGGGCCCAGGAAGACCTGGCAAGAGCAGCGGCAGAGGGGAGTGGGAAGGTAAGCACTTGTTTATTTTATTTACTAGCAGCAGAAGCAGCAGTTCTACATAATAAAATTTTGTTCCAGACAAGCCCTTTAAGGATCAATGACTTAGACTTGTAACAAGTGATTTCTATCAATTTGCTTTGGGGCTCTGAATGGAATATTAACAGATGAACAAAAATGTTAAAAATACATTTTGGCTTTTTCATTTTATGATAGCTGATGTTTAATTCATTAGTTTTGATGCAATGACTTTAATGAATTCCTCCCAGTCTGGATCCTATCATACTATTATCATACTGGACATTCATTTAAATATTACAGCGTGGGTTGATGAGGCAGCAGATAGGTAGAATGTATTACGGAAAACCTCTATTATTTCTTATTGATGCATGTGGGGTGTGAAGACTAGTCTGGCTGCTCCAACCCCACACTAGACTTACATTACCGCCTTCTGGCAGCTGTCAAGCACACATCACATTGCTCCTTGCTGTTTATGGGGCTTTGTAGTTGCAGGGTGAAGAGAGTGCCCATGCTGACCCTTGTCCATCTCCAAAAAACTTATAATGGGAAAACACATTTCAATCCTAGTCCATGAGCAATGGAGAAAAGTGGCCTGGTCTGATGAGTCAGATTTTCTTTTAAATCCTATAAAAAAAACCTTGTATGTGCACATCACTGTAAGACTATGTTCAAACGGCTTATTGCCGGTGTAATTGCGGGGACGTAATTCGCCCGCAATTACGCCGGCTGCCGTGCAGCGGGGGCGGGTGGGGGGGGGGGGCAGGGCGGGCGGAAAAGATGGGGCGATGTGGGTTATCTATGAGAACTGTGGATTACCGTAATGACTGGGACATATTTCAGCCCGTAATTCGCGCAGTAAGGCGCGAATTACGGACTGAAATATGTCCCAAAATAAGCCGTGTGAACATGGCCTAAGTCTTCATGGACCATCAAAAATGTGCCATCTTATTTGATGATAGATCCAGTCCAAAGATCAAATGGGGTAGGTTCTTTCATAAAGGGGTTGCAGCAGTCACTTTTATGACAGGCCCCCATCATGACACAGCTGCATTGCTGGATCATGTATACCCAGTGATACAGTACTCACAGCTGGTGTCTGCACAGTGAGGGCAGGGCAGCCAGGATCGGAGTTTGCTCCGATGACGTTCATTTTAGCCCCCTAGATGCTATGGCATGTAGGCGAATGACAGGGGCATGAGGCTCCCTTTGTCTAATGATTGACTTCCTACAGTCACCACCGGGCTTTCCATGTACAGAAGCCTACTTTAGACCCTATTTTTCCAATAAGAAAAACTTTATTTAGTAAAAAAAATCTAAAAAGGTACACACAATAGGTATCGCTACATCCGTCATGCTCCGAACTGTAAAACTATCATGTTATTCAATCCATGCTATAAATGCTGCAAAAATAGATAAGTAAATAAAAGTCAAAATGTCAGAATTGTATTATTTTGTTCATCCAGCTTCACAAAAACTCTTATGCACCCCATTGTGATGCCAAAGAAAGCATTAATTTATCCAGCAAATAAAAGGCCTTAAGAAGCTCCATCACATGGCTCCAACAGCAGAAAAATAAGTTATGACGTTAGGAATATTGTGACAAAAATGTGATTTGTTTTTTAAAAAATTTGAGTGACAAGTATGATTTACTCATATGAGGAGAAGCATGTACAGAAGTTTCATTATGTAAAATAAGTGTGTGGATCTCTTTGTTCAGTTGGTATACTTGATTATTTAAAAGGGTTTTCCAATGGAAGAAAAAATAGAGCAAAAAAAAAGATTAGGGATCCGCTCTTCTTCACTTCTAGGTTCTCATTCCAACACACAGGAGAGGCTCTTGCTCCATTGCAAGTGAAGTGAACATAAGTAGTGTTGATCAAACCGTTCTAGAAAAGTTAAACATCTTGATTTTTTAGAACTCGAACAAAACATTTTACTATTCATTTGAGTAAAGTTCTAGTTTGACACGCCTTTTTCAGTTCCATTTTCAGTGGCTTTCTGCACTTTTGGTGGCCATCCAATCCCCTTACTGCACAGAGCACAGAGAAGTGTCAAAAATGTCATCGCTGAGGTGTAGGGCTCTCACAGGCTGCTAAAATCACATGACCACGTTATATATATATTTCACTGTATTGTGTTCTGAATGCCATTTTCAGCTCTCTGTACTGTTAAGACTGCTCTTTGTTAGATAGCATTTTCCTCTCCATAGACAGCAATAGTTAGGAAGTTTGATATTGCTGGCTGCATCTTTCCCACACCCAGAAGCTTTTATTTGGTGACATTTGCAGGCTCGCATAATGCCTAACTCTCACATACATGGATATATATTATACAAAGTTAATTTGCTAAATCATACTCAGTGCCCAAAAGTTAGATTTTTGCAGTTTTGGGGGTTCGGTAATTGTATGGCACACCATCTCCAATTCTCCTATACAAAGAAATATATTCTAAATAGTGGTTGGTTGGTGAAAATTATTAAGTGGAGAAAAGTTCATTTTGGCAGTTTTGGGGGATTCAGTTATTGTATAACTCACAGTTTCCAAATCTGCTATCTGTCATAGGGGCTCTTGGGCCCCCTCAGGATGCAGGGCCCTATAGCAGCTGCTACCGCTGCACCTCCTATAGCTACGCACCTGCTTGCAAGCTGTCCACATCTTTTCAGTTAGCCATTGAAAGGAATGAAGTATTTTAGCCTCTCAGTTTTTTTCTGTTACTCTTAGAGTCAAATTTTCTTCACTAAGTTGTTGCACATATCCAGTTTACTGTTATGGATGGTAATTCCAGCTTCTCCTCACCTGTATAGGTATGAAAATTAACCAGAACATCTTCTCATATTGACCTTAATAGGGTTCTAGTTCGAGTTCTAGATCGACTCGAACCTCGAACCGAACACTACCACTGTTCTAAATTTTACTCGAACTAGAACATTTTACTGTTCAATCATCTCTAAACATAAGCCTCTCCTGCATGTCGGAACAAGAACCTGGAAGTGAAGAGGGGCGCTCCGGAGTGGCTGTAGTAGGGGACCATAAGGTAAGTGTAAATTTTATTTCTTTTTTTTCTCCACCCTGGCTCTATTTCAAATTAATTTTTTTCTGCTGGACAGCACATTTAGGAAGCAATCATTTTCATTGGCATACTATACCACAGGCATCTATCACGTCAATGGAACCGGTTTTTAAAGTAGTAGTCCACAGCCATGAAGAGCTGTTGCATGAGTGGGGGGGCAGTGCTCAGTGTCAGAATGGGGTACCTGGGACCCACCAATGGGGATGATTCTTGGAGCCCCATAGTGTGAATGATTCTTGGGGCTGCCAATAGAATTTATTGTTGGGGTCCACCAATGGAATTATTTATTGAGACCCACCCTACAACTACTGAACATAATTGCGCAAACTGCACATGACTCTTGCTTTTTGCCTATTTCTTTGCCTTTCTCCCTGAGCACCAGACCTGCCATAGGGTGTCCCGTGTTCCTCTGCGGGCCAGTACAAGAAAATGATTCCAAAGTAAAAAAAAAATAATTGTTGGCCATACCTAAAAGATAATTAATTCCGCACTACCTATTCTGCAAATGTAATTTCAAGTTCCACAGTATAAGGTCCTGAGAATCCTAGGCTATCACATTTCAGTTCTACAGTTTCTCTCTTCATATGTGATGAAGGCGCGCTGCAGTCCCATGGTGAAGTTACTGCTCTTCTGCTAATGCGCTCTATAATATATACATCATAAAGTAAAATCACTATGGAAATATAAACCTTAAAGACATTTCTGGCTTTTAATATGCCACAGTGTACTGCCGAGGAGTCATAAAGTAGAATTGTGCAGTAAAAGCTGTTTTAATGAGCTTCAGACTGTAATTTTTATCATTTTACTGTCAAATGTATTCACAAACCATTATTATGCTTACATTAAAAAGTAGATGTAGAAAAGGTTTCCATTTCAAAAATAAATTTGTTGAAAAAATCTAAAAAAGATTACAATGTCCTTTTTTTTCTTGGCAGTTTATAAAATTTTGTGCGGATACAAATGAAGCTATATAATTAGTTAATTTTACAGCCCCATTCAAATAGGTGGACCTAAGCACTGTAACCATCAGGGATGGGAGGAAGTGGGCTCTCCGTTGTTCTCTCAGACTCATTACCTTATTAATAGATCTGATTGTATCTGCATCCTCAAGACATAAGGACAAGCAGAGAGCCCTGCTAGGTTCCTATCCAGTCGGTGCCTTCTCCATGACACAGTTGGGGGGATGTTGTCTGCACCACCTGCGTGTCCTTAGGAGCTTGGCTGGAAAGACTAAGGCGGCAGCTAAAAGACTGAGGTGGAAGCTTAGCGTTTACTTGGGTGGGGGCCAAAGCTTATTTTTTATTGGATACGTCATGGCCATTTTTGTTTTATTAAGATGGCATAATGTGTGTCAAACTACAAATTATAGATGTACAGCACATTCCATTCCTCTGTTTACACTGTGGGCATTATTTTTTATGAAGGGGCAAAGTTTGTGGCATTTTTTTATGAAGGGGCAAAGTGTGTAGCATTTTCTAATTCAGGGGCACAAGGCAAGGCCCTTTTTTCTTCAGAAGGTAGAGAACGTGGCATTTTGGTATTTACTTACCAACGGTTTATACTAAAATTCCATTTATATTAATTACGAGGTTCTAAAAGGTGGAACATCCCTTTATAAACATTGTACAATTATATATGTTACTTTTTACATATATTCACTATCCATGTTAGATAAATGCCAGAATGTATTTGATTAGATGCACACTGTAATTGATTGTGCTTTCAGCTTAAATTATATATGACAGCTTCTTTTATCCAAGAACAGTAAATAATAATTAAAAGTCAATTATATTCATTATTCAATCAGTAAATATATGTTACAAGAGGCTAACAATATAAGTAGATAAGGAAGTCATATATATTCTGTAGACAACACCTAGAATAAAAAGAAAACATATCTGCTGTTATGGTCCATGGTAACCGGCACTTCATATTGGAGGTGCACTGTATGGGGTCCCAATGGCTCGCTATCCTGTTTCCCCGAAAATAAGACCTAGTGCATTTTTTTGGATGCAATTCAGAGTTTGGCTGCTTATGCTGATGTTTGTGATGAAATCACAACAGTGTATTAATACATGTTGATTTTTTTGTTCAACAATAAATGTGAATTCTTGTTCATGGAAAAATAAGACATCACCAGGAAATAAGTCTTAGCTGGTTTTTAGGAGCAAAAATTTGTATAGGACACTGTTTGGTTTTCAGGGACACAGGGTACTATGGGGTCTAAGGCAATCCGTGTGCAGCTGCAAGATGACTCCATTTTGCACCGTACATATAAATTCGCATTATATGCTAAGTTTTGCAATTTTAATCTGGTCTTAAACATCACAAAATTGAAACTAATAAAAGTTAAAAAATAAAACTAATCAAAGTGATTTTACTTATAATTTGATTTATAATATAGTATATAGCTTATATCTTTGTGATCATGTGTTGTTTCCTCGTTCTCCATATACATGGTTTGTCCAAGTAGACTACTGTATGTGGGTTTGTAGGAAAGAACAAAAAACTTGAAGGCCTAAATTCTTTGCAACAAAAAACAAAAAACTTGGGGATCATAGCAGATTTTCATCCAACATAATCCACAAGCACATGTAAAAAAAAATTATATTCTTTATTTAGTCACATCCATAAATCACCAATGGAATACAAGACAAAGAAAAAAATTTTGCTGCACAAAGGCAGCACTTATGCATTACGGAGTACTCTTAGGCGACATGTATGATTAGGATTGCACCTGAATCTATGAACCTGCTCTTCAGGTCATAGATTTAGCGCTTTCTAGCTACAAAGCGACACTTCTGGCTCAGGTAAACCACTTTTAAAGTGCTCTACCTGTTCCAGCACTAATGCATCTGGATTTGCCGTCCTGAAACTATAAGGCCTTTTTAAACCCCCCGGCTTATTTCGCACGGATTTGCGGGCCGTTTTTTAGGGCCGCAAATCCTTGCGAAATCATTTACAAAAAAGAAACCCGGCAGATTAATTGTTTTTAATGGGAAATACGTGTCTTTCGTTCAACGACACTTTTTTTCCGTTCCGGTTTGGGCCACCGGGGATTGCGGCAAAACCCGTAAAAACAATGTGCAGGGAAAATTTTTTCCCGGGAAAACTTTCACCACCTAAAAGGGAATGGGGAGGTGAATCTAAGGGGAAACAAAATTTTGAAGCTGATTTTCACCTAAATTTCCGGAACGTATTTACATCGGAAACCCAAAACGAAAATTTTTTTTAAAAAATAACCCGTTGGAACATACCCTTTAACTGTGAAATGCGGCTAAAAGGGGCCCCCAGAAATTCCCCCCCATCTCACACATTAAAAAAGCGCCCCCGGGCTCTTTGTAATGCGCCTAAAATTTTGGCTTTGCGCCTAATTATAAAAATAGCAACAAGGCTATAAAAGCCCCGTTTTAAAGTCCAAACAAATACATGCTGAAAAAAACCACACTTTAAAACCAAATAAACATTTTAAAATCCAATAACAAAAAAATCACATTTACAACCTTTCTAAAAATTCTTTCCCCCGAGCGCCGTAAACAGTACCCCCCCCCCCCCACCCCATCTTACCCTTTTCCCCCTTTTCCCTTTTGGAAATTTTAGAGAGGGTCGGGGGGACGGGTTGGCCTCAGGTTCCCACGAACCCCTCCGGACCGAAGCCCTTCCATAAATAAGGAAAAACCCCCCGCTTCCCCCTCACCGCTTCTCCCCCAAACCCCTTTCCTTTTACCTAAAAGATGTTATCTGTATTGGGCGACTGGAGAGGGCGAACAATCAAAGGGGAAAAAGGGGTTTCAGCACCCCCCCGTTTTAGGAGGGAAAAGGGTAAAAGGCGTTGGGGAACTAAAAGCCCGGGGTAAGCGGAGCTTTTTAGGATACGGGTTTTCAGTTTCCAAATTACCAAAAAAGGGACCCAAGTATTTGGGACCCAATTTGGTACTGGGCATTTTGAAGTGGATGTACTTGGGGGGATAACCAAACCCTATCGCCTGGCTAAAATAGGGGGGGGGACCTCCAACCCTGTCAGCCTGAGTTTGGTGCGACCCAGAACTCGTAGCAGGGCCGCCCCCGTGGGGGTTGCCAAAAAACCCTTGATTTCCTTTTACGGGGGGCCACCATGGCAGGGACAAAACGAGGTAGCTAAAAGGGAGGGGTTTGGGGGGGGAAGAAAACCCAAAAGACAAAAAAAAAAAAGGGGGGCCCCAAAAGGGATTCCGAATCAAAGATTTTATAGAAAACCTCCCAGGGAAAAGATGGGACCAGTTGTCATGACGAGCGGACAAAAAAAGGGGCCGCAAGTAGGTGCCCAACACCTGGTTAACCCCTCCCCGCCCATTATTTTTTAGGGTGGTATTCCGAATAAAAAAACTGCTGAACCTGCCCAAATGACACACAAGCCCCCCAAAATTTAGCAAAAAACTGGGCTCCCCTGTCCGGGAAAAATAGCAAAGGGAGACCGTTTCAATCGGAAAACATGATGGGGAAAAAAAAGTTGGGCCAGCTGGGGGGGAAGGGCAACCCCGGCAAAAGGGATAAATGAGCCATTTTGGGGAAACGATCGGTTTCCCCCCCAATGACTGTGTTTTTAGATGAGGGCGGGAGATCTTGACAAAGTCCCTGGCGCCCTGGTTTCCCGGGTTTTTTTTTCCGGGACAAAAGAGGGTGAAGAATGCCCCCCGGTTTTAAACGAGGGAAACCCAAATTTCGGGCACAGGGGGGAAATGCAGGCCCCGCACAAAATCTCTGACAACGAGCAAGGGTTTGGGCCCCCCATTTAAAAACGGGAGACCCCGCTGTAGAGACCTATGGACTCCGGATGCCCAGCTGTTCAGGAAAATGTCCCCACCCCCTTCAGGATTCTTAAAACCGCAAGGCAGGACCCACATGAGTTTTTCCCGGGGGGCAAATGTTTTTAAAATCCACGGGGGACCGTGACGAGCCGTTTAGGGAGGGACTATACTGGGGGGGAGACCAAGAACCCCCCCGTATCCGAGGAACGAATAGGGCGCAGCTTTGACTTCTTCCCCCGGGGGCCGAAAGGAACCGGAAAAACAAAACGGGGGAAAAAATTGCGACCATCTTTGGCCCCCGGGATTCATGGGGGGTTTAGGGCCCAACCCGAAGGGGGTTTTATGGAGGTTTTTATTTTGTTAAGATGGTTTTAAAAGGGGAAGAGCCCCCTCCACAGGTGACGCCACTCTTCTAGAGCCCAAATTTAAGGCCAGTAATTCGCGATCCCCCTAAAAAAAAAAGGTTTTTTAATTTTTTCTCGGCAGGAGAGAACGTCTTGGAAGAAAAACCCCAAATATGCAGTTTTTCCCAGGAGGGTTTTCTGAGGAGGAAAAGCACCCGGGAACCCACAGAGGAAGCGTTCCCCTTTTTTAGAAGGGAAAGGGCGGTTAGGGTGTGGGCGGGCAGGACCCGGGGCAAAACGTGAAAAGGGAGGGTTTTGAGGGCGGTTTTAAAAAACTTCTTTCACTTTCCCGGGGGCCAGGATTTTTTGGGTTGGTATTTTTCTTTTGAGCCACCAGGGGAGCCCCCAACGTTTTGGAATTGGGGGAAAAAATTGTCTTAATAATTGGCCCAATCCCCCAAAAAGCGTCGAATGGCCCCCAAGGCCCACCGGGTTTTGGCCACGTAAAAACTGCGGAGAGTTTTGGGAAAGGGTCCATCCGGAGACCCTTATCAGAGCATGTAACCCCAAGGGAAAAGGGAAGCTGGTGCATTCAAAAAAACACTTTTTTTTTGGCTTTTGGGAAAAAGCTTTTGGGGGGCGGAGCGCCTGAGGACCTGACCAAAAACTTTGGGGCAATTTAGTTTCAAAAAACCCGGGGAAAAAAATTTTTAATTGTAAAGTAAAAAATAAACAGATTAGGTAGGTCCCGAAGATTTTTTTTTTACAAAATTCTATATTTCAGCAGGGGCGTTGCAGAACCCCAATGGGATAAACCCAAAATCAAGTGGCCCTCCCGGGGTATTGAAAGCCGTTTTTCCCCTCATCGCCTTTTCCCAATTTCAAATTAAATTATAACACCCCGAAAATCCGCTTTGGAAAAAATTTTTGCGCCAAAGCAGGGGTCGAAAAGTTCAGGGGATCAAGGGGAGTGGGTAGCCTTTTTTTTTCTTTAATTTTATTTAAGCCCCCCATAGGGCTATGCAGGGCCGGAGAGACCCCTTTTTTTTTTCTCCCCGAAAAAGAAGGGCCCGGGTCCTTTCTGGAGATGAGGACTTACAAAAGAAGCCTTTTTCGGAGGTTCTCAATGATTATCAACCCTAGCCTTTGTCTCCGGGGAAGGAAAAGGGGATAACGCGGCCCCGGGAGTGTACAGCCAGATTGCAGATCTATTTGGGAAATCTAAAAGGCCCCGGTGGGGGAGGAAGAGGTTTTCCCCCCCTGTCTTTTCCCAAAAAAACATTTGCAAAGTCCCAGTAAGGCGTAGGTAGGCCTTTGGGGGAGGTTTTTTTGGGAATTTTAGATAGGGGGACCCCCCGGATCAGGGTTTGGGGTTCGAACGGCAAAAAAAGAGATGCGTGGAAAACCCCAAAGCATGACTTTTCCTGTGCTCCAAATCCAAGGTCGGGGTTTTGCCTGCCAAAACCCCGGGAGGCCCAGAAAAAGGATTTCAGACAAGGAAACGGGGCAGGCGAAAAAGTTCCCAAAATCCCTTTGTGAAGGGGGCCCCAAACTGCCAAAAGGGGGAGGGGAAACAGTGCGGAAGCGGATTTGCTCCCCTTAAGGGGCATTTGCCACTGACCACGAGACCGGGAAAATATGCTTCTTGCAACTGGGGAAACATGGGAGACGAAAAAAATGGTCACAAGTTTTGTGGGGGTTTTGAAATTCCAGCCAGATCCAGAAATTTAATAAAACGTGCCCCGAAAGGTGCTGGCCGGTGAAACCCCCCAACAAATACGGGAATGGTCAGACGGGAGGGCCGCTCTGACACCCAAAGGGGGGTGCCTCTCGTTTGAGGGGTAGGTGCGGGGAAATTTCCCGGGCGCACCGGACAGGCCCCCAATAAAATGGCCAAAAACCGCCACAATAGAAACACAGCTGCTTTACAAAGCTGTGAACGTTCCTCCTGGGGACAGGTGGGGGTCTCTCAACCTGCATTTGGTTCTTCTTCGGGGAAACCCCCTTTAGAGGAGGAAGAAGGGTGGTCCTGGAAAGTGGGGAAACCCGGGGGTGGACGATGACCCCCTGTTTAAAAGGGGGAGCTCTTGTTGCCCCCTTTTTGGCGAACTGAAATCAATTCGGGGGGGCTAAGTTTGGGGTTTTAAATCATCCAGGGGAGCTGTAGTCCCGACCGGCGGGCTCATCCTTGATTTTCCCGAGGGGAAACCCTTTCCAGGAAAAGCGCCAAAAAAGCTTGTCATTTTCCAGTCCCAACTCCGAAGCGAGAGTTTTGAAAATTTTCACCGAAAAACTTGGGCCGAACCGTGGTTTTTCCCCCCCCAAGAAGCCGGAGCCCTGCTGCGGCCAGCCCAAAGGAAATACGGCCTGGTTTTCCCCCAAAGACCGTGCGGAACCCCCGGAGGTAGGGTTTTTTTGGGGGTCAGGTTTTTTCAAAGGATCCCCCCAATCCCATAAATGGCGTAAACCCAAACCCAAAGGGGTTTTCCAGACCCCCAGGGTGAATTTTAAAGGGCCCCCTTTGGGACGTCTGTAGGGAATTTGGGTGCCCCATCCCCTTTTCGAGGGGGATTTTGGGGGACTGGCCCGATGAACCCGGGATTTCTTGGGGTCTCCCTCGTAGCGTGAGGGGATTTTGGGAGTTTCAGAGAGGGGCCCAAAGCCGGGGCCCGGTTTTGAAAATGGACCCGGGGCAAAACCCATGCAGGTGCGGCGGGAGCAGCCAGTAAAAAAAGGGCGGCCGCAAGGGTTTTGCACAAGAAACCCCTAGCTGGGCAATACGTAGGCTCTGCGGGGGCGCCGTCGTGACAACCCGGAATCGGGCAGGGTAACCCCGGCGGAATCCAGGCCAGTTTTTTACTGTAATGCGGAGGTGGGGTTCGCTGGACCACCGCAAGCGAAAGAAAGTTAAAACCACGGGCCCCGGGGGGCAGAGGGCAAATTTTCCCAGGTTTTTCACCAGAGCCCCCCGCCGCAAAGCGGGAAAGGAAAATTGCCCGCGGCCCTGGGGGCTACCAGGGCGTACCCCCCACGGACTACTTGCCCATGGCGGCCGGGTTTTTCGGGGTTTTTACAGAATTTAAAACCAAGGGGTAGTTTAGGGGGCCCGGCCCAAAAAGGCAGGGGGGCGGCAGAGGGTTTTTTGGCAGAGACGGGGAGACGGTTCCCAAAGGAGGCAGCAAACAGGGAAAGGGCAGGAAAACGTAGCGGAACGGACTGGTACACCGGGGAATCAACAGGACTTTTTCCCAAAACCCCCTCAAGACTTGCAACGGGAAAACCAACGAACTGGCAGAAGGTAAAGGGGGGCGAGGGACAATAAAAGGGGCCCGCAGCCCGCAATTGGGCAATTTCCCCGCGCTAACCCTTTAAAAAACCCGACCCCGCCATAAGCAGCAGGGGGACGCAAGCGGGGGCTTTTCAAGGGAGACCCCAGGAGCGGGGAATGGGGAGTACCGGACATATGCTCTATTTGGAAAGGGGCTTACAAATACCTGGCCGCGTGCCACCTATAGTGGGGTTTTGGGTTTCCCGCTTTGGGGGTTTGGGGTTTTTTATTCTATTTTCCCGATAACCTTGGTTTGTCTGACCCCATTTCTAATTATTTCTCAGTGCAACATCCTTTTTGCACCTGCCGTCTTTCCCTGACTCTTAGCTTGTTTGAAAAATGGGGAGGAAAGTAAAAATGGGGAGTTAAAGGGTTTTTCTCACCATACAGTTTCACAGAGCCCGGGGCAGGGGCAGCTCGCTGTTTGCTAAACTATTCCTATATAAGGGGAAAAAGAGGGGTTTTAAAAAATTTTCTACACAAGGGTACAGAGCCTAAAAGGTGAAAAACTTCCTTTATTTAGTTAGGTAATAAACTCATATGCTAAGAGTGACCAAGGGGGTGACTCACCATGGTTGGAACTGAGTAACTGGTAGCATGTTAAAGCAATCAAATAAGAGACAGAGAGAAGAGGTTGGTTTAACCCCAAAAAACTTTTAGTACTCTAAGAGCAATTAAATCTTCTTTATCTCGTGATCAAAGCAAAACCAAAAGAGCAATATATTGTAATAGGATTCGTTTACCTTTCCCTACATGTTAAAAGCTAATCACTGTGGTGAGAAAACCTCTTTAACCCCTTAATGACCCTGGATGTATGAGTACGTCCCATAGTCGCTAAGGGGCTTTAAAGCGGGATCGCAGAGCGATGCTGACACACAGTCGCCGGGTGTTAGCGGCTAATCGCAGCTAACACCAGGCAGTCACAGCGCGGAGGGGGGGCGCCGTCGCCCGCCCACGCTGTTTAACCCTTTAAATGCCGCAGCAAAGATGGCCGCGGCGTCTGAATGAAAAACGGTGCCGTGCACCATTCTTCATTGCGATTCGGACATCAGTGGTGAGATCGCTGAGTCCCGATGGCTGGACATGGCAGCAGGAAGTATTGTGAAGGCTTCCATCACTGCCATTTTCTCCTTTGCCCCACTTCCAGCCCCAGGCAAGAAGTGGTGAAACTGCCATCTTGGTACACCTTAATGCATTGTCTATGCAATGCATTAGGCTGTATTAACGTTTGCACCCACTAATTTGGGGAAGCGCCCTAGGGGGACTCAATGTTTAAAATAAAAAAAAAATAAATAAGGTTTTAAAGTGTAAAAAAAAAAAGTATTAAAAGTTCAAATCATCCCCTTTTCGCCATTTTACAAATAAAAACAATAAAAAAAAAATTAACACATATTTGGTATCGCCGCAGCCGAAAAAGTCCGATCTATAAAAATATAACATCATTTATCCCGTACACCGAACACCGTAGAAGAAAAAAAATTCCAAACACCAAAATTCCGTTTTTTTGTTCGTTTCACGTCGCTTAAAATTGGAATAAAAGTGATCAAAAAAGTTGCATGCATTCCAAACTACTAGCGATAAAAAGTACACCTCAGCCCGCAAAAATGCCCCTCACTAACGTCCGTAGGTATTAGTACAAAAAAGTAATTGGTCGCACAAAATGGCGTTGTGGCGAAAAATTTCAAATATAGAAAATGTTTGGAATTTTTTTTACAGCACCAAAACATAACGGAAACCCTACATGTTTGGTATTGCAGGATGCGTATCAACCTGTAGAATACAGATAACATATTATATTTACCGAAGATTGAATGCCGTAAAAGCAAAACACCCGCAAACCTGGCATTTTTTTTGCGGTTTCCCAGTATATTCTATACTACAGTGAATAACACCATTAGAAAGGACATCTTGTCCCGCAAAATAAAAGCCCTCATAGGTCTATGTAGGTGGAAAAATAAAAAAGTTATGGCTCTGTGAAGGCAAGGAGGGAAAAACGAATGTGTCAACAAAAAAAGGTCCTTAAGGGGTTAAGAGAACTATTGAGATATAGGGTTGAGACAGGTATACTTAACCATTGACTTCTGTTCCAGGAGATACTGCTGAGTAAAGCTAGTGTGAATAGTAACATTGGTTCTTCCATGTGCGTCATGTTGCTAGTGGGTAGTCAGGTAGGGTTATATAATGGATAGCCCTATAAAAATGGGGGGATTGAGGAGAATCTGGTTGTGTGTCCAGTCATGATTGCATGAAACAAGCAGTCTTTTGGCTGCATGGTGGTTTTGCATGACTGGTGCAGTGGTGTGAGAGATGGCAAGCCCAGTGGGGGACTGAGCCGCAGGTGAGAGCAGAGATAAGAAGCCCTGACCTGTGAGAGTGATGACTAAACTTGAATACAAAAGGTTCTGTGGGATCCCCATTGGTGGCTCTAAGACAGGCAGCCTCTGTGAGACAGATGAGAGAGAGGGCAGAAGAAGAGGAGTATGACCACAGCTCCAGGCACAGGGACCCAGAGTCCCCACTTCCCCTTGATATGTTAATTAAAATGAATAAATAAAGACAAAAACTCCAATTTATTTTTTTGATAGGGCCACGCTTTTTTCCGGGTTTAACAAAAAACATATAAAAAAAAACTCTACAAAACAAAAATTTAAAAAATTTTTTTTTTCCCCCAAATAACAAAAATTTTATCTCCAAAACTTTAATAAACCCACCCTGTTCCTTATCACTAGTGCCCTAAACCCCAACACCATGTGAGGGGGGGGTCCTACCGCCAAATGATCGACCACATTGCCTCCTTATAAAGTAATCATTCTGGATCTTATTGACCAGGTGTCGGCAATATCAGTTTCTGCTGCTGGTCAGTGATGAAAGTCGAGATACTTTGAGCAGCAATGATGGCCACCAATGATGCTGTAGACGTCAAGGAGAACACTATGCATCAGCCACTGTTGTCACCAGACAACCTATAAATAATAAAAAATAATAATAATAAAAAATAAAATTTTTTTAAAATTTTCATAGCGCCAAATAAAGCACCACTTTCAGGAAAAAACCCTTAAACCAAAAACCCCAAACATTTTTTTTAGGGGTGATTTAAACATCAGGGATTTTTTCTGTTCAAATCTGTTCTTGTTTAGACTGGCATTGGTTCAATGGAACTTATAAAAACAATTGGGTTTGGGGCATCCCAAATATATTTTTTCACTATCACCCTCACCTTAAATCTAGCCCTTTTTGTGCTGTCCCATAATCCAAATCCAAAAAATTGAGGAAAATTTCTAACGGTTTGGAAGGCTTTAGTTTCCCCATCCCTTTTGCTCTGGTCCCCATTGTGCTCTCATGTCTCTTTCCAGATTTAATTATGGTACCCTACAGTGATGATGGACTGGAAGGGATGTGAAATAGAACGTCTGACGTCACTATTATTCTAAAATCACTTCGGGTTGAATTTGACCTGAAGAGGAACACTATTCTTGGAGGCTTTATGTACAGCTATCCATAATATACAGTTATACCAGGGGGCTTTAAATTTTTTTATTATGACTGAAACATCCACATAATTCTGTAGCTCTCCTTTCGTTAAACTTTTTGGTACTCTTAAAGTAGAACTGTTTAGTACATAACATGAGTTAATGTCATGCATTTCCCCAAACCACAAACTTTAAATAAGACATAAATCCGCTTTATTTTACTGGATGTTAATTTTCTTTTACATAATTAACAGAACCACCTTTTTGTTAGCTTGTAAACTTTAAAGTTTTCTCCAATAAAATTTCCCTAATGAAGCAATCTTGTGCATCGTGCCGCTCTGTTTGGTTTTATTAAACAGGAAAATATTTGTTAAAAACAACTTGAGATCGTTGAGACAAAGATTTCGCAATGGACCCGCTGTTATTTTACCCTTTGCATTTGGATTTTTTATGCTACAGGTAAAAGTGGTTTTGTACTACATGTTATTACAAATTAGCAAATTTGAAAATCCGACTCAAATCTGCCCAAGCCAGAGCGTACCACATCTGGAGTAAACAACAACTGGGCAAATGGTCCAACTCATAATAACATATTTGCATAGTTTCTAAGGCCGAAAAAAGACATACGTCCATCCAGTTCGGCCTATTTTGCTAAAGTGTTGATCCAGAAGAAGGCAAAAAACCCCATGAGGTAGAAGCAAATTGTCCTCATTTTAGGGAAAAAATTCCTTCCCGTTTCCAATCTGGCAATCAGAATAAATCCTTGGATCAACGACCATTGTGCAAATGAGCCAAGGAATTCTAAAAATCTCTGCTCATGGTCTGCTCACATTTGCTCTGGAGCTTCTGTTGCAAATTCTGTGATTTGATGAGAATAGAAGCATTGCTTAAATCACCATGTTACAAATGAACCCGATGGAACTCATTGTAAGGCGATGGGCTCCACTGTCCACCAGTGATACATACCATATCATATCATATCATAGATTGAGCAGAGAGGCACGGCTTCTGTTACAAATGAGCATAGCATTAGGACTGCAATTGGGTATTTCAGGGCTCTATGTAGGCTAACTATCTGAACTCCTCCACCATTTACCAGTTCTTATGCATTCCGCATAGCCCTTATCCATATTAAGCTCCTTGAAAATCATTATGACCTCTACTCCGCTCCAGGAAATTGTTTGTGACCCCCTCCAATGAACAAATTAATGCTCCTGTGAGAGTCAGGTGGGAGTAGCACAAGGCAATAGAATGAGATTTAACCCCTTCCTGGTCATAATAATATGGCTCGTCATTTTTTTTCTGCCCCACCTTATAAGAGCCATAACTTTTTTTTATTTTTCCATCTTCATAGGCTTTTATTTTGTGAGACAAGATGTACTTTTTAATGCAGTATTGTCTTTCACTGTACCATAGAATATAGTGGAAAACCCCCAAAAAAATTCTAAGTTGGATGAAATGTGAAAAAAACTTACTTTCGTCATGTTTGTGGGGGTTTGTCTTTACCACGTTTATTCCTCAGTATAAATGATGTGCTATCTGTATTCTACAGGGTGATTCGATTCTGGAAGTACTTAACCTGCATTACGTTATGTTTTAGTACTGTTAAAAAAACACAAACATTCTCTCGTTTTTAAATTTGCGCTGCAGCACCATTTTCTGTGATCAATACTTTTTTTTTTTTTTTTTAACTTCCGCCTATGGACCTGAGTGAGGCTGAAATGTAGTTTTTATCGGTACCATTTTGGGATACATAATTTTTTCATTAATTTTTATGCTTTTTAAACATTTTTTTTTTTACTTTAACATGGAGTCCCCATAAGGTACTTGACCACTAAGGGGCACCATTTTGCATTGTGTAAACAATAAAGAAGGGTGTACCAATATGGTGGTTCTATTACTAATATAGTAGAAAGTAAAATAGAAAGTAAAACAGGATGGCTATGGAAGCTGCTGCCATGGAAACTGATCAGCACCCCACAATCTCGCTGCAGTGGTGCTGATCAAAGTAAGGAACCATTTCTTATTCATTTAAACTCTGTGGCTGCGATCAACGTGGCATCTAAGGGGTTACAAAACAGGAAATGGAGCTGGCTCTGTTCCCTGCTGTTAGCAGCGGGTTTAGGCTGCAATTAATAGCTGACACCAGCCTCCTATCCTATTAATCCTAGTGGGATTACAGACTAAGCCCACTACATTGGAACTTACCGATACCAAGAGTTACCCAAACACCCTGTGTTGGTAAAGGGTTAATAAATGTTTTCATCTTGGGCATGTGGCATCAGTGAAGAAAATGCCGAGGCAACATTTCCTACACACAACATTTAGTAACCAGGGACCACTGTAGAAATTATAGTAACTACTGCTCAGATCAGATAACAGAGTATGGCCTGGTATGCATGATATCATAGAAACCTGTGTGCACTCAAAATCACATAAAATATAGTTGTTGTAGACTTTAGTTTCTAGTGCACAGACTGCCATGGATGTGACTAGTTTATTAAGATCTAAATTTCTTGCATTCTACTACAGCAACATTATAACTTGTCTATGTAAATCTGACCCTTTGAGCATAAGACATGCGACGACATGTATGAACGGGGCTGCGCCAGTTTCTGGTGTACTTTGAGCCAAAAAAAATGTATGAACAGGTGCACTGCAAACTTTGGTGCGATAAGTCCCTTTGTAATGCAAAAAGACACTTTTTTAATGCGCCAAAGATTTGGAGTGTTCTGAGGGCGTTGCACCACATACATAGAAGTAGACAAGAAGATTCTTTGATGCCAAATCCAAATCGAGGTGCAGAACAGTAAGAACAGCCAGACCAGGGTAAAGGTGGTGCCTGAGCCAGACTTGTGGTATTGGCTCTACACTGCCCTGTATGTATGACCTGCAGAAGAACAGCCAGACCAGGGTAAAGGTGGTGCCTGAGCCAGACTTGTGGTATTGGCTTTACACTGCCCTGTATGTATGATCTGCAGAAGAACAGCCAGACCAGGGTAATGGTGGTGCCTGAGCCAGACTTGTGGTATTGGCTCTACACTGCCCTGTATGTATGACCTGCAGAAGAACAGCCAGAACAGGGTAAAGGTGGTGCCTGAGCCAGACTTGTGGTATTGGCTCTACACTGCGCCTGTATGTATGACCTGCAGAAGAACAGCCAGACCAGGGTAAAGGTGGTGCCTGAGCCAGACTTGTGGTATTGGCTCTACACTGCCCTGTATGTATGACCTGCAGAAGAACAGCCAGACCAGGGTAAAGGTGGTGCCTGAGCCAGACTTGTGGTATTGGCTCTATACTGCCCTGTATGTATGACCTGCAGAAGAACAGCCAGACCAGGGTAAAGGTGGTGCCTGAGCCAGACTTGTGGTATTGGCTCTATACTGCCCTGTATGTTATGACCTGCAGAAGAACAGCCAGACCAGGGTAAGGCCCTGTTCACACGACGGATTTGGTTCGCGGTTATGGCCGCGGGTTCCGACGCGGTTTCCGCGGCCAAATCGCGCCTAGATTATTAACATGGTTTCCTATGGGAAACCGCGTTAATATTCACACTGCGCGGGTTTTGCCGCGGCTCCGGGGCCGCGGACAGACCCGCGCGTGTGAAGAACTCTCCTGTCATTTCTTGACAGGAGTGCTCTGCGCGGCGGCCGCGCGGTGCTGCCAGCGGGTGGTGCGCGGCTGGGATGCGGCTAGCGCCGCGGCTTGCCACCTGCCCTTAATTTGCATAGGGGCAAGTCCTCTGCGCAAGACGCGCCCCAAACCACGCCCCTCCCGCTGCGAGGCCACGCCCGCGCCGCAAACCCGCGTCGAGGGACGCGAGTTTGCGGCGCGGCCCGACGAGGATTTGGCCACGGGAACCGCAGCGAGAGCCGCGGCGAAGCCCGCGGCCAAATCCGTCGTGTGAACAAGGCCTTAAGGTGGTGTCTGAGCCAGACTTGTGGTATTGGCTCTACACTTCCCCTGTATGAATGATCTGCAGAAGAACAGCCAGACCAGGGTAAAGGTGGTGCCTGAGCCAGACTTGTGGTATTGGCACTACACTGCCCTGTATGTATGACCTGCAGAAGAACAGCCAGACCAGGGTAAAGGGGGTGCCTGAGCCAGACTTGTGGTATTGACTCTACACTGCACCTGTATGTAAGACCTGCAGAAGAACAGCCAGACCAGGGTAAAGGTGGTGCCTGAGCCAGACTTGTGGTATTGTCTCTACACTGCCCTGTATGTTTTAACTGCAGAATAACAGACCAGACCAGGGTAAAGGTGGTGCCTGAGCCAGACTTGTGGTATTGGCTCTACACTGCCCTGTATGTATGAACTGCAGAATAACAGGTTCATACATTCTGGCGCATTCTACACTGCCTTGAAGCTATATAGAACTGGCCTGTCAGCACCAACGTTCATACATGTTGTCCATTGAGTCTACCTATTAAGGTGCATGGGGCCCATGACGGCGGATAGGGCAGTACTGGTGGTCCTGCAGGATGGGGTCGGAATGTGAAACAAGGTGGCCCGCTGGTAGTTTCATAAAAGGTCAGGAATAGAACCTGTTCGTAAGGTAAGCTTCAGCACTGACACTCTCAGAAGGCCCACGACATGAGTGTATGTAGTGTGTTTGTGCATATTCAGTGTATTTGTATAGCATGGTGTGTACAATGTATGTATAGTGTGTGTGCATAGTCTATGTGTATATAGTGAGTACAGCATGTGTGTATAGTGTGTGTCTGTGCTAATGGCCGGTTGGCTGGGGGCCACAGGTGCTTTTGCAGTATGTTGATCAGAAATTCTTGGTGGGGCTTCCTTTGTGCATACACCAATATGCCTCTATTTGATATGTTGGATTCTGTATGAACCTGACAGAAAATAAAACTGACATAATTTATTGAACACCCTATAGTGGAGAATATGGTACAATGGCACACAGAGGCCCTTAAGTTCTACAAAAACACAGACACATGGCCATACTCACAGCAGTATGGCCGGACAAAAAAAATACGTAAACTTGCAGCCCAAGTGGTACTGAGACTTTTCTGGTGTGAACTGTTTTTTCTCCTATGTGCAGCTTTTTGCTAAGCAGTTGCCTCCTCATGGATGGGTGTGTGAGCAATTGTTCATCAATATTCTGCACCTGTTACATTTCTCCCATGTACCACTGAGGCTTATATTGCTTCATACTCAGAACAGTTTTGTGTCCAGCCATGGGGCTGTGAGTAGGGATGAGCGATACTTTCAACAAAAGTTGAAATCGGCACGATTTTTACGTTTATCGGTGTTCCGTGATGCGATAGTTTACTTGAAGATCATAACGATAATTGTTATCACGTTTACAATCGCGCCTTTTTCAGTGCTTCCTGTAATTTTGGTGGCCAGCCAATCAGCGAAGATCATAGAGCAGGGTGAGCTGTGTGTACGACGTCATGATTGGCCGGTGTATGGATCTCATTGGCTGCAAAAATCACATGACCTCATTTTATTTATGCGACTCCATTTCCTGTTCAGCATCATTTCTCACTGATCTCACTAGAGAGCAACATGTCTGACTGCCTGTCCCAATAGCTGTTGTCACAGCTCAGAGAGGCAGTCTACTTTTATACAGAAAACCATCCTTGTAGTTGTGAAGCTTAGGATATAGTTAGAGAATTAAAGTTCTGGTTTAGTTAGAGAGAGACTTGTAAAGAAATCTAGTGCTGTGTGCAGCAAATTTTTTTTAACACTCTGGGCCACATGTATGAAGCTCGCCGGGTCGAGGCGCCGTTTTCCGCCAGTTTCCCGGCGGAATCTGCGCCTGATTTATGTCGGGGAGGGGCCGCGCTCATACATATCATGAAAAGTCCGCCGCGACTCGCCAGTGTGTTAGGCGAAGTTCGACGCTGCGTCTGAGATTGTCCGCCGGAGGTAGTGCGATCATACATGCGGGGAAAAGTCCGCCGCGCCTCGCCAGTGTGGGCACAGTGCGGGGACATGGGCGCTGTGCGGCGCTGCGCCGAAGATTCGCCGTCCGAGGAAGTGCCCTCATACATGCGAGGAAAAGTCCGCCGCGCCTCGCCAGTGTGTGGGGCGCAGTGCGGGACTTAGGCGCCTGCGGCTGCCCGAAAATCTGTTCCGATGGTGCAGGCGGAGCGGGGAGAAAATCATACCACATGTCGGTGCGGAGTATAAATCCAAAAAATCCCCTTTAAAAAAAAGGGCGTTCTACATTCTCAGGAAAAAGCGAAACATTAAAAAAAAAAAATTTACATAAAAAAAAATTTCCACTTTCCAATATCCTAAGTAAAAAATTAGGAAATTTTGGGAAAATGGCTGGAAATACAGTATTTAAATTCTAAAACCCATTCTCATTGGGTCGCCAAAACCGGCCAATCAAATAGGAGCGACACTAAAACATTAAAACCTATGGGGCAGGTTTGACCAATAAACCCACGGGGGCTGTTAAAAAATACAGTAAAAATGCTAAAAACGCTGTTGGCTGAGAAAAAGGGGGTTTGGGCTACTCACCAATCAAAGGAGCGACAAAGTCCCATTCTGGGTTTTGGAGAAGTTTGGACCAATCAGAATAGAGCGACAAAGTCCCTTTCTCCTAGGGGGAAGTTTAACCCCAATCAGAATCCACGGCGGGACCTTCAAAATACAGTACAAATGCAAAAAACGTAAAGGCTGACAGCGGGGGCTCCCCTAGCTCAGCCAATCACAGGGGAGAAATTTCCCTTTTTAAAGCTAGGAGAGAGGGCGCACGAAATCCGCCACTCGCGCGTCCCCATGAAGTTTTAAATTCAATAATTTTAATTTTTCTTTGAAACATTCTCAGCTAAATAGCAAAACCCTTTCTTTAGCAATAAAGCAGTTCCAACACAACAACGCTTTTTTGGGCGAGACCGGGCGATACTAGGGAATTGAAAAGGGAGAGAATGCCGGAAATACAGTATTTAAAATTTGTTTAAGCTATTCCAGGGGGGCGGCAAAAACCACCAACAGAAAAAGCGACAATGCCCCATTATACCCTATGGAGGGGAATTGACCAAATCAGAATAGGAGCGACAGGGGCCCCATTTATCCTTGGAAAAAAAAATCCCCAATCAATTCAAAGGCGGGACAGTTCAAAATACAGTAAAAAGGCG
This sequence comes from Phyllomedusa bahiana, assembly GCA_025379985.1. Lineage (NCBI taxonomy): Eukaryota > Metazoa > Chordata > Amphibia > Anura > Hylidae > Phyllomedusa > Phyllomedusa bahiana. Next base: position 120,685 of record JAODAL010007267.1, read on the forward strand.
AAACAGCAATTGGTTGAAGCAGCGGGGCTGTCCAGCTTAGCCAACAGAGCGCAGCTGCTTTCTCAAAAATTCTAGGGGGGAACGAAATTTTAAAAAGGGGCGCCGAAATTTGGACCAAGGGGTAAGTGAGCGACCCCCTTTGGGGTTTTTCCCCAAAAATTCTGGTAAAAAGTGACAGGGCTAAAAATAAATTATAACACACAGAAGTTGTGCCGATGTGTATATACAACAAATACTAATATTGGGCTAACAAAAAAAAAAAAAAGTCCATAAAATCTTTTTATTTCTTTTTTTCGTTACCCAAGGATCATAGTAGGGGGTGCTCGAAAATAAAAAAATAACAGATTTCTGATTTAAAAAATTTTATTTTTTTAGAAACATTTTAGTTTTTCCTTTTTAAACACACGCACAATTTCTGTAGGTTAAAATTTTTATTTCGCCATTACATTTTATACCTTTTGATTAAAAACCCCCATAGGCTCGTCGTTTCCCCATTGGTCCAAAATTACGGCCCCTTTTTTTTAAAATTTTCGTTTCCCCCAAGAATCATGAAAAGCAGCTCCGGTCTGATTGGTAAGCTGGAGGGCCCCCCGCTTTTAAACCAATCAGCTCTTTCTGCCTATTTACGTATTTTAAACTGTCCCACCTTTGAATATGATGGTCCATTTTTCCCAAGGAAGAATGGCCCTGCGCCCCTTTCTGTTTGGCCCCCAATTCTCCTCCATAGGATATAATGGGACTTTGTCGCCCCTTTTTCTGATTGGCGGGGTTTATGCCACAATAGAAAGCTTTACAAATTTGAATTACTGTCCCCCCCGGAATTCTCTCTATGGAAATTTCCCCTATGTAGCGCCGGCTCCCCCACGAACGCGTTGTTCGGGTTTTTAACTGCTTTTTTTTTAAAGCAGTTTTCTGGCTTTATCTAAAATTTTTTACCGATAAAAATAATTTTTGATTAATACTCATGCCCCCGCGGCACGAGCGCCGAATTTGAGTGCGCTCATCTCTCCATAGAGTATAAGGAGAGTAGCTGGCTCTGTTGGCTGGGGGTACCAAAACCCCCCCCTAGCCAGCCAATAAGCCTTTTTTTTTCTTTATTTAATTTGAATTACCCGCCCCTGGATTCTGATTGGGCTACACTTCCCATAGGCAGAATGGGCTTGTCGCTCCTATTCTGATTGGCTGAGTACCGGACCCCGCTAGCTCAGCCAACAGCTCTTTTCAGCTTTTTACGTATTTTGAATTATCCCCCCGGGATTTTGATTTCAATTCTTCCCCCAGCTTTTAAATGGTTCACTTCGCCCAAATTTGATTGGCCTTTTCTGCCCACCAATGAGGAATTGGTTTTTAGATTTTGAATTTCTGTCTTTCCCGGAATTTGCAATATCATATTTTTTTGATATTGCGCCGTTCAGAGTTTTGGGAAAAATGATTTTTTTTTTTTAATTAGTGTATTTTTTTTCATGTGCCTCTTCTTTACACTGTTTTCCGCCTTTATAAAGGCGATTTTTTCCATTCATACCCTCTGCACGGGCGGGCGCCGAGATTTCTGTCGCGATCTTCGATCTGCTTCCCCCGCATTTCCGTTCTTTGGTTTCACTTCGCCCCCGCCGGGGATTTCGAAAGTTGCTTTTGGAGCGGAGCGCCGAGACTTCTGTGCGTCTTCGATCCCTTTCCCCCCCCCCCGCATGTTCATCCCGTTCACTTGCCTCTGCCCGGGGGATTTAGACCAAAAAAAAAACCCGGTCTGCTTTTCGGGGGCCGAGCGCCCGATTTGGTGAGCCCCCAGGTACATCCTCGGCAAAAAAGGCGCCGCGTCCCGCCCCCAAGCCTACCCCCGCCCCCCCCCACCGCGCCCACTGCCCCCCCCCCTTTATGCGGGCCGCAGCCGAAAATGGCAAACCGCAAAAGACAGCGGGGGTTCGGGCCCGGGGCCAGTGTACGCCAAAAACAGGCGAAACCCGTTCTTTCATGTCGCCCTTTGGACCCCCAGACCTCCCACCCGAGGTAAATTGTCCCTTTTGTTTTTTTTTCATTTCTATTGGTGTCCTTTTCATCCCAGTTTTTTGCCAATAGACCTTGTATGCAAAATTTGGGGTTTCAGAATTTTTTTGTAAAAAGCCGGGCCCGTTTTCATGGTCCCAAAAACCGGCTATCAAACCATATAAAATTTTTAAAAAATCATTTCACTCATGCGCTTCATTTTGGCGCAAATGTGCACTTGATGCAAATTGGGTTACAGATATTTTATATAATTGGTGCTACATGCAGCGTTGTAAAACGCCATTTTCATTCACTAACTTTTTTTAATAGTTGTATTTGCACTTTGTGTTGTCAGTTTTTTTTCAAATGCCCCCCTTTTACGCATATTGGTTACGATATTTCATAGTAACTGGGCCTTTGTCCCGGGTGCCAAAACCCACCATAGTAAACCAAAGCTTTTTAAAAACTTTATTTTCACTCAGTTTGGCGCTAATCATGCACTTTTCGATAGTTGTTGAAAATTATCAATCGCTAGTCCCCTGGGCGTTGAAATCTCAGGGTGAAGGAAGAACACTTTGATTTTGGGGCTGGCGGTAAAGGGCAAGTATAGTCAATGCCAGTTTAACTAAAAAAGGTGGTTTTAAAAAACTACTTTCTTTCCCGGGACTTTTTAATTTTTTGGGTCAGCAGGTTTTTTGGGGAAAACCGGGACAGGACAAAATAGTCCCCAAAGCCGTTCAACTAAAAAGGTGGGTTTAACCCACTTGACAGAGAATGCAATTTTCAGACAGGGGGTCGTTGACCTACTGGGGGACAATTTTTTTTTTTGCTTTAAGTTTTTAATGTCATGGTGGAAATTTTCACCATAAAAGGCAGTAGCTCTAGCGCAGCGCAGTATTGAAAACTAGTTTTTTTTAATATAGTTTATTTCTTATTGCCAAATTTTCTGCTGATGGCCCATAAGGGGACCTGTGCGGGTTTTTTTGGGGCAGCTGCGGTACAGAATAAGGACAGTCATGTCCATTTCACTAAAAAACTGCTTTTAAAACTCTTTCTTCCAGACTTTGTGATCTGTGGGGCTGCAGGGTTAAGGGGCATGCTGCGGGACAGAACAAGTAAGTCAATTCCAGTTCAACTAAAATGGTGGTTCAAAAACAACTTTCTTCCACACTTTTTTTAAACTTGGGTCACGCAGGTTTGAGGGTCCCCCTGGGTACAGGGCAGGAAAAACCAAATTCCATTCAACCAAATACGCTTTAAACACTACTTTTTCCGGATTTTTTTTTTTTGTGGGGTATGCCCGGGTTTTTGAGGTATCTCGGTACAGGACATGGGTAGTCAATGTCCATTCAAATAAAATGGGGGGTTTAAAGACACTTTTTTGGCACTTTTTTAAACTGTGGGTCAACTGTGGGACGTCAATCGAGGAGGTGCATGGGCCCCCAGTACAGCCCCCGTCCCCGCCTACTTTGCGGTGCCCAATGGCAGACCCCCTGGACAATCCCCTTTCGAACTAAGTGCGGGGCCGCAGGAAAACCAAAGTGTAAAAACATCCGGCGGAAAACAGTGGGGTAAGATAGCCAAAAAAACGTGAGAAAACAAATGGTCAGAAACAACCGGAGTCCAACACGTAGGAGCGCAGTAAAAAAAAGGGGCAACAACGGGGGTCAAAAAACGGCCTAGTCAGAAGCACAGGAAAACAACGCAAAATAGGAAAAACGGGGAAAAACCCGGGGAAAAACCCCAAAAGACAGGCAAAGCCAAAGGGGGAACGAGGGGGTTTAAAAGGTCTCCCCGCGGGGCCCCGCCCCCCGCCCCCCGCAGCGTTTGGGTGGGGCATCCGGGCCCCCGATTGGGTCCCTGAAAGCTGCCCACCCCCTGCTCGGGAGAAACACTCCCCCAGGTGGGGGTCCGGGGCCCAGACAAAAACCCCTGCGGGTCCTGCATTAGACGTGGGGCTGCCCGGACGGACTTTTTCGACAGAAAACCCCCCCCCCTTTTGGGAGGGCCATGGACCCTTTTAACGGGCCCCCGGGTCTCTCTGGGTGAGCGTCTGGAAATTTCCCCTTGAAAAAGGATTCGGCATGCAGAGACTTAGCAGGAACCCTCGACCTCTCCTGGACGTAAAACCCCTTCCAATTTCACAAGGTATTGCCGCGACCCTTGACCTTCCCAAATCAATGATTCAGCCACTTTAACTCCCCAAATCCCCCCTTAAAACCCCACAGGGGAAGGGGTTTCACAGTGGATAACGGAAAAAACATACCTCTTTAGGGGAAACCCCGGGGAAAAACATTTTGAAACCCTGAAACCCGAGGGGAACTTGAACGGTAGTCACTGGATTAATCACTTCCAAATGAATAGGGGCCCCAAAGCGCGGGGCAAGCTTACCAGAGGGAGATTTTGAAAGGAGATTCCGGGGAGACACCCCAAACCTTTTCCCCCACCTTAAATCCTCCAGCAACAAAACCGCCCCCTTATCACCTTTCTCCTTCTGGATGTTCTGGGCGTTCGCCAAGTTCTTCTGAACTTGGACCCAGACTGTGCACAGATTGTTAACGATGACATCCACCCCACTATGCTCAGAAGTAGCACCGGACAATGATGCATGCCTAGGATGGAAGCCATAATTGCAGAAAAATTGAGAAATCCCAGATGAACTACTATCCTGGTTATTAATAGCGAATTCTACCAGAGGTAAGTATTTCACCCAGTCTCCCTGCTGATCGGAGACAAAACACCGGAGTTTTTGCTTAACAGTAGTGTTGAGCGATTGCGTTGGCTATCGAGATCGATCGATAGTCGATAGTCGGCCGCTATCGATAAGGTTTTTTCGATAGTGAGCATCGATTATGCGCGTTTGAACCATTAAGTTATGGGAGAGCAACAACACCTTCATTTTACACCCAAACAAGGCGGGAAAGAAGCTGAAATTAACATCCATAACAGTCAAATGGAACATGCTACATCTTAGGCAACACACTTGGGTTTATAAAAGTCAACAGAAAAAAAGTCACAGACCATTTACTATCCCTGTCTTGTACCACAGCCTGACCCTTAAACCTGCATCACCCACAAATTAAAAAGTGCCAGAAGGCGTATGATTTGAACCATCATGTACTTGAAATGGACAATTGATATCCCTGTCCTGGAACGAAGCATGAGCCCCAAACCTGCAGGGACCCCCAAACATTTAAAAAGTGCCGCAAAAAGGAGTCTTTCAACCACCATTTTAGTTGAACTGGACATTGCCCTATACCTGTCCTGGGCCACAGCATGAGCCCCAAACCTGCATGACCCCCACATTTAAAAAGTGCCGGAAAGGGGGGCGTGGCCGGAAGTCGAGCGGGATGGACGTGTGAGCTTGGAGCTCCCGCATGAAGAGGCCGAAAATCAGCAATAAACTCCTGAATTTGCGCCCATCCATGGGTAAAAGGAGACTGTACCTGCAGAAGACTACCCCGGCAGCTTCGTCGCGGACCCGGACAGCCCTAGACGCCTTCCTTCTCAGGGCTCAGCCAGCAGCAGGTCCCGCGCCAGCTCAGGCCTCGGCGCCATTACCTCGTGGGTCCGGCAGCAGAGAGAAGGCCCTGACGTCACCCGGCACCGCCGCGCAGACTGCCTCTGCAGCGGCTGTCACTCCACGCCGCCCGGGTACCAGAGCTTTTTTCAGCATGCCTTTGGGGATCACCTGCCCGAGACCTGGACGGGAGAGAAGAACACCCACAGCTACTCCAGGTACCTGCCGCATCCTCCACCCGGCCATCTTGGGAGGAAGCACAGCCCCTGCTAGGCTCTCCTTCCTCGCTTCTGGGCAGCGGCACATACGCAGCCATGGCGGCCCCAGGGCCACATAACTCGCCTAATAAGGCTAAAGGGCGCCCTAACACTGCCTCTGACCAAGGGGGACATTGGCCACAGGGGACCCCAGATGGGGGCACTCATTGGGGGAAAGGGGGTCTGTGAACTCACGCTCACCCCCCCCCATCCGCGCGGGAGTCTCACAAGGCT